>VZUA01094603.1:62797-75033 GCA_013401035.1 Horornis vulcanius
AAGTAAAGACTTTTAGCAGATATAACTGATTATTTTTGTAGCTTAGACAAATGTGGACTTTTGTTGGGATGCAAAGCCTTACCCTTAATCCCTCAACATCCAAAGGTGTTAACAGGCAAGTATAATCTGCAACTGCTCTAGTGTCTTTCGCCTTGATTAGAAAAAGAAGGACTGAAACCTGACCTCTGGTTATTAAATGGCCCTTGGGAGTCATCACTGATACCCAAATAAATGTGGTATCCTATGAAGAGCATAAGGAGAAAAGACTAACCACAGTACACAAAGAGAGAGATCTGAACAGCAGGGAAATTTGTTCTGAGTGTGGCATCAAACAAGAGCCCAGTTGGAATCTGTGATTTTTGAGAAGAATCAGGAAATAACTAGAGATGGTAAATGTGTTTGATTAAGAGATTCCCAGTGATAACCTGATGTGGTTTTAACAACATGTAGCCATGGGCTACTAATCTGACTGCAACCTGGATGGAATTACATCATGTGTGCTGGTTGGGAGACAAGTTTAAATAGCTCTAATAATCTCATTGGCCTTTAGGAATGCTGTGATTCCTTCTAAGTGTGGTTTCCATGATGAGCCTTCTGTAAGTCATGACAGGCAAATGCGTGCCCAACTGTGTGCCAGGGTTGTTCTTCTGCCTGAGAAGCAGCCAGCAGCTACTACCAGAGAGTACCCTGCCTTTATTCTATTTTGGCATTTTTGTTCTCTCATGAAAATAATTGAAATATGATGGACTGGGGTAGAAATCAGGAAATAGGCACTATTCACTGAAGTAGTTGCAATTTGGCTCTTGTTAGGATGTGATAAACTGTTAACTATATTATTTTTTTTTTCTAGTGCCAAGAATTGGGATCTATAATTTGGAAGTTTCAGGGTTTTTTTAAAAAAATATGCAAGCAATCCTCGATTTAAGGAAAAAAATTCCTGTGTTTGTATCCCAGATAGCTTGGTGAAATATGGTAGTCAATGGTCTTTGTTTAGGTTTCACTGTATTTTACATCCAAAACAAAAGGTGCAAAAATCTCTTGCAATGAGTTACTCAGAGTCTGTGCATTCTGAACTTCCCTATTTGGGAAAGACATAAAATGGACTTAAATATATGATGAAAAAGAATCCTCCCAAAAGAACTCCATTTTTCATTCCCATAAAAATGGAAGTATATCTGTAAAGTGGCAGGGGATGATTAGGGCTTGCTAAAGCCAAAATCTGATTTGTGAGACCAAATCTTCTCTGACAGCAAGACAAAGATGAAATATTTAAAACTTAGGTTTTTTAAAATGACTAAAAAGTCAGTTCTTAGCCTTCTGCCCAGCTTGAGAAAGAAGTTGAAAGTTAATTTGGTTGCCAGAGGATAGTTTATAAGACGTTTGTTTTCAGAAATGGCTGAAGCATCTTTGATCAGCAAATCACTTTCTGATTCTTTAGCTTTCTTCCGTATCTAGATTTCCAAGAGGACAACCTTTTCATATATAATGGCAAAACCATCTGTGAAGTTCTTGGGAATTAAATATCGGTGAATTTTTCTTTTTTAAGACAAAGATTTAGCTTTCATAATTATAGAGGGAGAAAATGAAAAAAAAAAAGACTAAAGGCTGAAGTCTCAGAACCCAGGAAGTAACATAAAAATATTGGTATTATTTGTTAAATTTCTTGATTTTTAGGTAAATTGTGAGCTCAATTCATGATTATTTCCTCTCTTCTCCACTGAAGTTAACTTTTTTTCCCTACTTAAATATGTTCTCACACATCACATGGTGTTTTTGCCATTCTGACTGGCCCAGCCTTGGCTGGTGGTGGGTCTGTCCTGGAGCTGGCTGGCACTGGCTCTGTCAGGTGAGGAGGAAGCTGCAGCACCTTCTCACAGAAACCTCCCTTGTAGCTCTTCCTGCTACCCAAACCTGGCCATGCAAACCCAATAAAAATATAGCATGAGGAATTGAGTGTTGATAATTTTGACGAGAAAATTATTGTGATGATTTTGGTGCCCTTTGTGTTACTTTAAGATACTTTGGTATCTTTTTCTAAGGAATATGGTAATAGTTGGGAACAATATGGCTTAAGTGTTGGTGGGAGGTTAACAATTCTGGCATCAGTGAAATTTAGCACAAGTGCCATTACTCCAACCCCTTCATCAGCCTCCAGTAAGTTTTGATTTTGCTATTATAGAATGCATTAGGCAAGCTGACAAACTTAGATATCAGCTGGATTTCCTGACTAAAAGAAGATTGAGACAGGTAGGTGTCTGTCTTTTATTCACCTTGTCTAGCTTTTTAATCCAGATCTAGCTGAACTCAGTATGACATGGCTGACATTGAATTTAAATATAGTGAATTCTTTATGTGATTTGTCATACATGTAGCAGGGAGAGACACTGTAATGTCTCCACTCAGAAGAAGGAATGCATTGTGAACATTTTATACACTAGAGAATTCACACAGGAAAAAGCAACCATGAATTTCCTCCAATTGGAGCCAGCTTTGCCCAGAATTTGTGCCTATTAGGCAGGACTTACATCAACCATAAGGCATAAATGCCTAGGAAATTGTTTCCTTAGTTTTTGTGTTCTAGAATTCCTCCTTGTTTTGAGTTGTAAAGCAAAGATCACAGTAGTGTTGTCCTCTAACTAAGGAGTTGTTCCAGATAATGTTTGCAAAGTTGTGTTTGAGGAGAGAGTGATTGCTGGTGTAAACAGAGCATGATGTTCCACTGACAAGAACCCCAGGGGAAATGAGAGCCTGGTCTGTAGGGGTGTCAGGACCATGCTGAAGGACCTTGCCAAAAAGACATGGGGGAGTACAGAGAAGGAGAGGCAAGAAATTGAGTTAGTCACTTTAATGAAATAAGGAATAAATATAGAGGCCCAAGGAAAGAAACAAAATATTCTGCCCAGTGCCAGAGTTAATGAAATCCTTTCAATCCATGTTCTGCAGTTGAATTCCCTCATACCAAATTTTTCAGTACAACCTGATAACCAACATTTTTTTTATCAGCAGGTGGGAATTCACAGCATCTCTCCACAGGGTGGATTCACTGTGTCTGAGTAAGGACTCAGTTTCAGCACTCCTCTGTGGGAAAACTAACAAGGTTTAGAAGGGGATTGATAGGAACAGGTAGTACACTGGTGTTTGTTTTCTTTGAGCAGTTAATTTATATTGAGTCACTGGATGTCTTGGACATTTTTCTGCAGACCACAATTGACATTGTGCAGGCTTTCCCTACAATGGTGCCTAAGGTAGCTGAGAGAATGCATTTTCTCATTTCACCACTCATATTGCCCGCTAATACCAGATCATACACACAGAGACATAATCACACAAGAAAGAAATATCTAAATTTTAAAAAATGTATTTATACCTAGTCACACTGAGTTTCAAACTTACGCAGTTACAGGAATCATCAGACTCTCAAGGCTACAGATGTGGGTTGGTAAAATAGAGAGTAGATGAGCTTTTATAAATTGTTTACCCAGATTTTAGACTTGCGTGTGTTTCAAAGCAAATAAGGTTTTAAATTTCCATTACTGTGGTTAGATGTTAATCAGAAGTAAGTAGAGGAAGTAAAAATAACTTCAGTGAACCTACATACTGCTTAAAATGCATTATCATAGCATCATGCAATCATAGAATTATTTGGCTTGGAATAGACCTTAAAGACCATTTAGTTCCAACTCCCCTGCCATGGGCAAGAATACCTTCCACTAGACCAGGTTGCCCAGGGCCCCACTGCAACCAGCCTTGAACATTTCAAGGATAAGGCATCCACAACTTCTCTGGGCAACCTGTGCCAAGGGTTCACCACTCTTACAGAGTAAAGAACTTCCTCCTAATATCTAATGTAAATACCCCCTCCTTAGTTTAAAACCACTCCCCCTTGTCCTATCACTATCTGCCTGTCTGGGGAGTCCCTCTCCAGCTTTCTAATTGATCCCCTTTAGGTGCTGGAATGTGCTCCAGGGTCTCCCTGGAGCCTTCACTTCTGGAGGCTGAGCAAACCCTCTGATCAACTTTGTGGCCCTCCTCTGGATTCACTTCAACAACTCCACACCCTTCTTATCCTGGGGACCCCAGAGCTGGATGCAGCACTCCAGGTGGGTTCTCACAAAAGTGGAGTAGAAGGAGCAGAATCACCTCCCTTGGCCTGCTGGTCAGGCTGCTTTGGATGCAGTCTGGATTTGGCTGACTTTCTCAACTGGAAATGCACATTGCTGGATTGTGTCCAGCTTTTCATCCTCCAGGATGCCCAAAATCTTTTCTGCAGGACTGTTCTCAATGAGTTAATCTCCCAGTCTGTGCTCAAGTCTGGGAATTCTCTGACTGGGTGCATCTTGCACTCAGACTTATTGAACATCCTGAGGTTCTTGTGGGCCAGGTTTATCTGAGAATTATTCAGGTCCTCCTGGATGCCATGATGTTCTCCTGTTGTGTCATCCACATTGCTCAGCTTCATGTCATCTGCAAACTTGTGTTAAAGGTGCACCCAATCTCATTGTCTATGATATTGATAAAGATATTAAAGCAGCAGTCCCAAGACAGAGCCCTGAGAGACACCACTCATCATCAGCCTCCGCTCAGACATTGAGCCATTGACCACAACTCTGTCTGCATCCATCCCACCAATTCCTTATCCACTGAATACTCCAGCCATCAAATCCATATCTTTCCAGTGAGGAGATAAGAGTGTCATGTGGGAACCTTTCTAAGACCTTACAGAAGTTGGGGTTGGTGACAGGGGTCAGTCTTCCCTTATTGACTATTGAAGTCACTCCATCATAAAAGGCCACCAAAATGATCAGGTATGGCTTACCCTTAAATTAGCTAGTCTTACCTGCCAGAGTTGCAGCAAGGAAACCAATTATTTTGGAGAAAGTCTGGCCTTGCTCAGCTCAGGAAAGTGGGGTCAAAATTTGGCATGATTTGAGTTTTTATATTGGCTTGGAGTTTTTTCAGGTACTGTTCCCCATACCATAAAGCCCATTGAGGTGGGTCAGGGTGACAGCAGTGCAGTAGGACACAGAAGGACAGCTGCTTGAGGTCCCTCCCTCCAACCCCTCCATCCCCAGCAGCCTTCACAGGCAGCCTTTCCACCAGCCCCACACCAGGACAGGCCTGGGGCATCTGCAAGTGCCGGAGCCCACGAGAGAGGGAGAGGTCATGGCAGAGGCTGGCAAGCAGGGCAGCCGTGGGAGGCCGAGGGTGCTGCTAGCCCTTGGTGCTCCTGGTCCCAGCTCACCCACAGCCTGGCAGCATCTCACAGAGGTTCAGTGCAGTGCCTTGTAGGAAATGCTGCTTCCCACTCCAGGTTGCCATGGTGATGGGAAACAGGCACCGTTTCAGGCTCTTGGCAGCAGTGTCTGAAGGGAGCGGCCAACGCGTGGGTGAATGTCAGCCCTGCTCCACACACTCTCACTATAATCGTGTATATGTATATATATATGTGTGTATATATAAATACATATATACACACTTTTTTTTTTTTTTTGCTAGAAAGCCCTTACAGAACCTGTTTGAGGAAGTAAGTTAACGATTGATATGAACCAGAAAATCAAGAAGGCAGCTTATGTCGGGGAAGTCCTAATTTTGGAAAAAAACACCCACTCCAACATTCACCATTCAATACAAGGCAGCATTTAGTTCTTTCCACTGCTGCCAGCTGTGCAACAAGCATGGAAGAATCCCAATGCCCAGTGGCACAGTGGCAGTGGGAAGGTAGCCCCAGGCTGAAAGGGTCCCCATGGAGCTCCCAGCAGCTCCTCTGCCATGTGCAGGAAAGGACTCCCTGCAAACAAGAGGGGCTCTTCAGGTGAAATGCAGGACACCTTGGCATGCCTGTGATCCCACAGCCCTTTTGCTTGGCCTTGCAATGCTCATGGGAGCTTCCAGCTGTCTAAAGGAGACACATCTCACCACAGGGAGGTGAGAGCACTAACAGTGACTTTCTGCAACACATTGGCTACAGGCAACTGCATATGAACTATTCATGTTTGTGACCTAGGCATCCCTTTAACTTGCTTTTGAAGAAATAATATAAAGAGATCTTGTACTTTTTCATTATTTTCCTGAAAGATCTCTATATATCAGCAGTCACATATAGGAGTGACCCTGCAACAGCAAAGCAAGTTGTGCTTCAGCAGGAAGGAGACCCTGGAGTAACAGCTGGTCTGCAGTGTAGGGATATTTTCTCTTTTGTAATGCTGTGCTGTTCAGCTTTGCTGTAGACTGGATTGCTCCAAGGATTTCTCTGATCCAGAATACAGTGAATTGTGAATTCTAAGATGGTTTATTTTGCCTTTGTTCATGTGATTCATTGGAGATGTGAGTAATTTTCCATTTACTCCAGCATAAATCAAGAGCATCCTGTTGAACCTGCCAGAGTTTTACTGATATAAAGTTCTCCAGACTTTCTGGCCCCAAAATCAATACCAACCTTTGCAGTTTCTATTTAATAACATTCACCTTTGAGATAGGTCATAATTTTTTGTCGTTTAATATATCTCAGTAGACTAGTTCTTAGTAAACTAACATAAGATTATGGACTACTAGTAGGTTTGAGAGCCACTAAAATCACACCATAATGTAGGAAAGAAAGTAGCTGGTGTTATGACAACAGTAATCAAGACCACAAAAGCAAGATGCATTTAAGCTTAATAAAAAAGAGACTGTTTACGTTGCAAATATTTTTCCCTGATGTTTGTCATCTTTACAAACATAATTTTCTTACAACACCACTGAAGTACATTCTCAGTACTGAAGGTTTCTAGTTGGTAGAAACCTGCAGCTGTTTCAGTTTCTAGAAGAAGAAATCAGAGACAGAGAGAAAAAGAGAATCCCTCAACTGGAATTTTGCCAAAACTTCAGCAAAGTCGGGTGGCAGAATAAGTGAAGAATGTAGCAAAATAAGACAAAAAGGAAATAAAAGAAAAAAATTAATTGCTTTGGCCTAACTCACTGCTTTATGCTTCTCAGATGTTGCTGATATCTCTGAGCAGTAGGAGATACTGTGTCCGTGGAATCCCCTTCAGAGCAAATTGAATTTGGGGCACCCAGACCCTACTGGTTTGGCCTTATATTTGAACATCCTTGTTTTCACTCTATCATGAATGTTTTCTTAGTGTTATAATTGTCAGAGTCACTTCTGTGGGAGTGTCTGAAATACCATGCAAATATGTCAGTTCATATTTAAACTACTACTTAAATTCATTTTGCATGCCCTTGTGATCATTTCCACTAGTCATCAGTTATTTTTTTCCAACTATCTGAGGAACATTTGTCATTCTGCTCTCTGCCCTGTTTCTCTGTAGGACCAGGTAAGGATTTGGCTTATGTAGGAGAATTGGCAAGAAATAGGACAATGTTTGTTCTCTTTCATCCTCTGCCCCATTTTTCTAAGGGGCATTAGAGCTGCCTCTAATGAAGTGATGTTTGTCTGGTAAGCTTGAGCAGTGAACCTCAGCATGCACAGCACTGCCTTTTCAGCAGAGCCTCACCCCAAATGCTTGAATTGTTTGACAGGTTCTTCTGTGATTGCAGGTTCCCTGTGCCACATACCCCCCTTGCTAGGGAAGGATGCCATGGATGTGTGTGCAGAGTGAGCCCTTACTTGCTTGGACAGCACTGTGAAAAAGCCCTCAGGGCTTCTTACTGGAGAGGCAGAGAAGGGAACAGAGCAAGAGATCTGGGCAGGGATCACTGGAAATCTGAGGGATTTGCAGGGTTGGAAGTTGATACCTGCTAAATTACTTGAGTGACAGAGAGTTAAGGGCACAAGGGGTCTAGCATTCAGAAAGACAAATCCTGCCCAAAATGTAGTCACATAGAACTGGTATAACTGTAAAGATTTTGGAGGCAGTCATTACTTGGGTCTGAAACGTGACTTTTAAATTTTTTAACCACTGGGGCAAAATTTTTATTCACCTGGGGAAAAATATGTTTCTTTATCATTGTGCTGAGTTCCCATTGCAGAGCTTGGCCAAATTTAACATTATACTTTGCTCCTTTTTTCTTAGAGTTTGGTCTCACCTTATGTACAGAAAGATCTAAATTTACAAGAGATTTATCACCTGCTTCAGAAAGAAACACCTCATTTTTCTCACTGCAAGTTAGGTGGCAGTGAACTCCAAACAGCCAGGACAAGCTGAGTACCCTTGAGACTCATGAAGTCAGAATGTCAGTGCATCTAATGATTAAAAAATATAGTTCTGTTAGTTACTGTTCCCTGCAGGGTTTTAACTTTAGTTTAATGCTGTGGGGCACATAAACTAAACTCCTTCATAGATTCACTTTGCCTCTTTGTTTTCTAAGTTTCAATTCTGCTTTGATACAATTTTTTATTGTAAAATACATACCATAGGGAGGGTTGGACTGTTTCAATCATTCTTATTTTAACAAGAATCTTGAAGTCTCAAACTAAATGAACATTTCCTTGCTTGAAGACTTGCTCATTGCCACTCAGACTGCTTGTAGCACTAAGAGGGCAGCTCACTTTGTCCCAAAGCCTTGCTGTCCCAGCAAACTTGTCCTGGACCTGCAAAGGTAACACAAGGCATACAGGGCAAGAGGGGCCTGAGTGGTATCAAATGCTTCAGGCTGTCCCCAGTCTCCATCTAGATGGACAATGATCAGATCTGGTTTTGTGGCTTTTTTAATATCTGGAGTATTGTCAGCTTGAACAACGACTGCACAGTTACAAATGAGAACAAGGAAGAGGAAGTGAGGAGTCTAATTTTGTGCTTTAGGCATAATAAAAACAGATTAAAGCAAGCAGGCAAGCAATATATATAGCTAATTTTGTTAAGGTAACTATAAAATATATGCAAACCTGTGTCCTGTGGAATTTATGATCTAAAAGCATTCAAAGTAAATTGGATATTTAAATCTAGTGATTGTGATCTAGGGTATTTTAAGGAAAATATATCACACCTCTGGGTGAAAAAAACATGTATGTTCCATTTTAATAGTCTTTAAAATCTTGTGGTTTGACAGGCAAAAATATTTTGGTGATTTTGTATTTATGATATTCCATTAAACTAAAGGGTAACTTCATCCACTATTTTTCTTGTTGTTATTCAACTGGTTTATGTTCTTGCTACAACTGGAAAACTTCCTTCCCACAAGCACATTCCTCTGTCACTCACCTAACTCAGTTCCAAAGAGTCTAGTTTGTCAGGGTGAGCCAGTTCTGGCACATTCATGACCATTTATCCACTACTGAACTGTCACACTGCAAGTTTACTAATATTTTGTGCTGCACTGCCGTTTCCAATAGCCGTAAAGAGATTCCCATGACAGGCTGTCATTTCTGTCTTCTCATATGTGATTAGTTTCCCATGCCATTAAAGACAAACATAAAATGTTTGTTTTTAAAAATATTCAAACTGGTGTTCTGTTTGAGCCACAACTGGATACAAAACCACTGGATATCTTGAAAGCATGTATTTCAGATCAGTGAACTGTTCTGAAAGGATTATCCCATTGCTGTGTATTGTACAGCATATCAGAGGGGCAACGCCTTGAACAAGACACAGATATCAGTTAAAAGCTGCTACATTAAAGAATAAGACCATGGTGAGGCACATCTCATTGGATCCAGTCTCCTTGGATCACACATTGGCTCTCTACAAATGCACTCTCCAGTCTTATGAAAAGTAAGTCAATGACTTCTCTCCTGGAGTTTTTACCATGTTTTCAGTGTGTGCTTAACTTTGCAGAGCAACATGAAGTTTTAGGCATTACTTCTGAACCTGAAAAATTGAAGCTAAGCTGCCAATAGTGTAGAAGAGAGAGGATAAATAAAAAAGATTCCTCATTGAAGGAAGGGTTCCCTACTCAGCTTCAGAAGACACAGCTCGTCTGAACTGGCAGTATTATGGCTTGCCTCTGCTCACACTCATGCAGTTTAGCTCTCCTCTCACTCACACAGTATCTCCAGGACAGACAAAGCAGATATGGGTAAAAACAGTTATAAATGCAAAGTATTTACTGGAGATTTGGCTTGAATTTAATGTATTCTCCTATCTCTCTCAAGTGTTGCTATTCTTTGCCTTTCTCATTTCCCATGCTTCTCTCTTTGAAGAACTGTCCCAGATAAAAATTCCCTCATGGTGTTCATATTCTGTGGGGCAGTGCAGGACCTTGTCACCTTCTTTCTGTCTCCCTCTTCCACTCGGACAGCAGCAGCCTCTGGTAGAGAGAGATATGGCATCTGCAGCTCCCATTGTTAGTGGCATTATTAAGTATAAACTCTTTTCCACAGGAAGGATACCACAGAAGCAAGGAAGGAAAGAGGGAGTGTGGATTCTGCAGTTGCAGGTGTAGAAAATGGTGCTGCAACAGGAGATTATTCATATTTGAGAAGCATCTTCAAATCCAGTAGGCTTCTGACAGCCTCCTTGTACAAAGAGATGCTGAACCTTTTCTGGGTATTAATTATTCACCACTGCAGAATGATTTAAAACACATGTGAATTCTCTTAGCAAGCAATCCCTAGTAAATACATATGCTGTGAAATCCTGAGTTGGTTGTGTTGACGGCAACATCTGCAGAGATTTCAAGGGGCTAGAATCTAATCTGGACTACTCAGTTTAGTCTAGATAGCTTGGGCATCAGCATTTCCAATAAATTAATTATCATATTTGTATAGGAATTCTCACGTGTCTTAATTCCTCTCTCTCAATCCTCATAAATCTCCTATCACTACTGCATGCAAATGTGATGCAGATCTTACACAAAATGAACTTAGTGGAGCCATTCTTGATTTACAATGGCATCAGTTAAATCAGAACTAAATCTTTCAACTATATCTCTGCAGAGTGCTTTGAGCATTATTCAGAGAGTTGTAAAAGAACCACAAACAAAGGTGTTTCTTACAGGAAGTTGAACAGATTTACTGAACTGTGCAATGTAAACACAAACACCTTACAACTGGGGCATGTTCCCTCAGACTCACTCCAGGCCTGGGTACAGAACAAGGTGAGATAACTAACGTGAATGGAGGGCATTATTTGTTCTTCTGAATAGTTGCAACAGAGAGAATTACTAGAGAGTGTGTTGAGTGACAGTTCTCTTAAAAGGATTGTCTTGAGAACATTTTAACACTGATAAAATGGTGAGTAACATTTCAGAACTGTAACAACACTGCAGAAAGGCCACTCCTTGGGAATCAGTCCAACAGAGTGAGAATAAGCTACAGAACACAGGAGGAAAAAGACATGCAGNTATTAATATCTGAGGAGCAGTCTCTTGTACCTTATGTCAAGACCCATACTTCTCCACAGGCCACTCAGGATGTGTGAGGGCTGGGTGTCCCTCTTTATCCTTTACATTGCTCTATGTCTGCCCTGGCATTCTGTGCAAGACCAAAGGTGAATTGATCTTTGTAAGAAGAAATGAACTAGGTAGGGGCTGTACAAAATGAGTCCAAATCTCCTCCTGCTGAAGCAAGCCTCTCCCTCCCCAAGCCCTCAGCCCTCAGCAAGGCAACATGCTTCTAATTCACCAGCTGACCTGATCACAGCCACCTGAGCTGCCAGTTCCTTTGCTCAGCACCCCTGCTGCCACTAATGCTGTGAAGGAATATAACTCTCTCCTGCAGCGTGTGAGAGCTTTTAACCTCCAGTTTGCACAATTACAAATGAAAATGCAAGGGTAACGGCAGAAATGGATCTGAGAACAGGGCTGGAAGAAAGAAAGGCAAAGTTTAAATCCTTAGCAGCCATGCTTTGAGCTTGCCCTACGTGATCCTGGTGTACAGGGTCTGTAGGGCCTCGTACTCTAGGACTCTGCTGTCTTTGGGATGTGATACTTAAAATGGTGAGTGCACACACACATGCACAGAGGACTGACTGCTTGCACCTGATAAGGTTCTGACTTTGCATGTTCACAGCTACAAAATCAATAGGTCTCAAGTCCCAGACAATTTGAGAGTGGTTTTATTTTGTTTCCTGACTACCCTCCTTACCAGTTTTAATTGAAAGAAACCTTTTCTCTTTATTATAATTGCCTACCCTAAACTGTAACAGTAATTTTCCATGTGTTTCATTGTCCACAGAGATGTTCCAGAACAAATGGTCTCCAAACCCTAAATACATCTAATTACTGTGTAATTCACCTACCATTTGTCTTTGGGTAGGAGGATTACCTTCAACTTGTTTTGGACTTTTAGCAGGAAAGTGTAAATTAAATGTCTATCCAACAGTCTGGTTCTCAAGGGTTTTTTAATTCTTTTTTCT
>VZUA01094603.1:85022-99419 GCA_013401035.1 Horornis vulcanius
TTTTTTGAGGACTTTGGCACAGTCTTAGCTGGGCTAATGGGAGTTTTGAAGTGGGCTGAAAATAGCAACTAATTTCACAACCAACAGTGATGTCTTTCAGCCATCAGCCTAAGCTATATTTTACTATGGAGTTAGGACATGAAAAGGGATCTTTGGGTCACACTTGCTATTTCTCTTAAAACTGCATCTCAGTAGCCATTGCATAAATTCATTGGTGTTGATGTCTGGAGTAGCATCTACTTGCAACTGTGGTCCTTCAGTCTGGAAGGGGAATGATGGGATCCAGAGGCACACTACCAAGGGAAACTGGGGTGATGATACACTAGAAACAGCTCTTTGCACAGAGCATCAGAAATCCCCTGGTTCACTGTTTTACAGCAAAGACCACTGGGGTAGACTTGACAGATTTAATATGGCCACAGGTGTTTTGGGGAAAGTGCGTGGGAGATTATTATTCACTAGTCCTTGCAATAAAAGTTAGCTAATGGCCAATGTAAAACAAACAACATGAAGTCTGTTTCCTCCACACAAGAGTTCCAATATGAAAACCATGAGACATTGTCATGAGCAGTTGTGGAGGGCAAAAGTTCAAAAAGTGATAAGACAACTTCAGGAAGGGTAGGTCTGTCAGGGCCTATCAGATATCAAACCCTGGCATCAGCCTGAAGTTCAGAAAGTTCCCAGCCTGCTCCCACTGAAGACTGGAGGCTGCTGCTGCAAAGGGATCGTTCTGTCCACATCTCATTTTGCTCTTTTCTGAGCATCCTCTCCTGACAGCTGGTGGAGCCTGTAAGGGTTAGATTGTGGATAGACCTATAGCCTATAGACCCTATCTGTAGCTATGTGTTGGGTTTACCACCCACAATGTTAAGTGTGTCTATAGGTGTTACAGCCCTGATAGCCTGGACAGAAATTCATGGCAACAGCAGCACGAAGTCAGAAGCCAAACATGCATGTGATTGGTATTTTGCTGCTGTAGCAAAGATCGTGCTGTGTTTTCTGCACAGTGTCACAGCTAGTGGGTCACATTTCAGTGATTTCTCTCTATACTGTTGTGTTTTGTAACAATATTGCAAGGATTTCCAACCAGTGAAAAGATAGTTTTCTTGCATTCCTTTTTGCTGCTGGCCTATCCGCCCACGATTCCCTTTACTGTTTTTTTTTAACAGCTGAGACCTCTGCTTCAGCAGTTCTCTCAGTCCCTGGCTTCCCCAGCTTCATTCATGCCAAGTAAATATGGTTTTCAGAAAGGAGAAATCTGCTTGGCAAAGGGAAAGGTAGGGCAAAGGGGCAGAGACAGTTGGAAAACTCGTCAGGCTATTCACCCACTCAGCTCCAGCCACATTCCCTCCTTGTGCCTCACGCCTGTGTTTCCAAGCTCATTTGTAATCCATTGCAATAGCTCTCAGTCTTTCCTGTGCTTTGAAATTGCAAATCAGTCTGCCTGTCTAGAGCCATATCAAATGTTTTCAACCAGCTCCTCTCTTTCACCCCTGTCAGCCGTGCTGACTAGATGAGTATGCTCAGGAGTCGGGCAGGGCAAGCTGTGACCTGCTGTGAATCAGCTCCATCTGAGGGGACCAGAGGCACTATCTCCGGCAAAGCTTGCCATGGCAATTTAAGACTTTACCATCTGCAGCTCCTTCTTTTTTTTAAGACTTGCTATTTCATAGTGGAAGACAATCAGTAGTTGCTCCCACCTTAGCTGCCTTGCTACTCATGCCCCTCATGAGCTTAAGCCAGCACTGAAAGTTGAGACAGTGGTCACACTGACACTGGGCCACTCCTTCTGTCCCTGCACAGAATAAGGGCTTAGTCTGCCATGAGATCTCCTTTCCATTTTCTGTGTTCATCAGGAAACTGCCACATATGCAGATGTGATTTTGGTGAGAAATAAGTGACTTTGTTGGTTTTGTTTTTCACTGTAATTAAGTCAATAGAGACAAGATATGTTTGTTTTGCTTAGGAAACTACAATAGGTAATGTCAACTCTAGAAACAGCTGTTGGCTGCAGCTGAATTAATTTTTTTCATTCCCTACTCCTTTGGAATGTGTAGACTAAGGTAAAGCAGCACATTTTGTAGCTGAATCTCAATTTTAGTAAATTTCTTCTGTGAACAAGAATCCTTAAAAAAAATCATAAAAGTATTTTGTTGAGATGCTTTCAATTATTATTTTAATTAGCAGCAATATTTTATTTAGAAATTTTCCTTACTGTTTTGGAGGCGTAAACAAAACATTCTGGGTAATTTTTCTGATTCTTTGAATTGATAAAAAAGTCACATTTTTGATTGCACAAAATGTCTGTGTATTTCGATTTGATTGACCTGAATTCCCAACATAGATTCAATTTTATTTCGGGTTTGTTTTTTTATGTGAAGGAATCAAAACATCAGTTATTAGCACATCTCACAGTGTATCTTGCTTTTTTATTTCACAGTAGAAACAATACTTTCCTTTGCTTCATTACATCCTATTTTATACAGTCTTCCTGTGTTGCCCTGACAATTCCTCTGCCTCCTCCTGGCTGTCCTCACCTCTCCAGGCCTCTCTATTGTATCCTTCTGCTCTATATAGGTCACTACTGCACTTCCCTGAAGTCTCCCCTTGTCATTTCTGAAATGAGATGCTTCATTAGCCCCTCTCCAGTCTTCTGGCATTACTGACTTCTGCAGTCAGCTTGCAGACACCTCTGCTCGTGGCTGTCTTCGCCTTCTTGCTACTTGCCCTACAGAAATAGTGCCAAACACATTCATGAGTCAGAAACTCTGGGGAATGCCCATTAGTGTGCGATGGGTTTCTCTCGGATGTGCTTCACACTGAGTCCTAAGGAACCTCATTATGTTTCTTTTCTATTTAGATGCTCAACATAGCTAATATTTGAGGAGGACAGATGAAAGGTTTTAACATATTTTGAAATTCCTTACATCGCTGCATTTTGGGGTAGAGGTAGGAGATTTGCAAATGAGAAGCAGCTCTATGCTTCCAGCTCAAATGGCCCTCATTTTGCCCTAAGAAAAGGAAAGCTAAATGAAGAGGAAGAGAATTATGTACATGAGTCTGTGCAGCTCCCTGCCCCCTCCAACAGGAGCATTGAAAACAAACAAGGCACTATGTTTGTCTTCTGCTGGGAAGAGGCACTGCAAAGGTAGGAAACAGGGAGAGCAAAGCATGCACGTTCCAGAGTTCTGCACACAACCACCAACAAATAAGCCTGGCAGCATCTTCACTGTCTGTAGGAGTGTGCTCCATACAGCTAATCCCCACGTCCTGAGTTACCATCTGGAATATCCCACAAGCAGGTCTGTGTAGCAGAGGTGTTGCAAGCCTGCGACAAGGCAGGCAGTGCACCCAGGGCCTGCCAGCAGCCACGGGCTGCTCTTGCTCAGTCACACTTGTAGCCTAACACACAAAATGTACCCAGTGAAGGGCAACCAGCCCTTGGGAGAGGTCTCCAGGAAATAAAAAATACAAGCCTGAGTTGTATCAGCAGTATTTCCCTCACAGAGTGTGGGAGTGGGATGACCCACAGCACACTGCTTGGGGCACCACCAGCACCCTATGCCTGGTAGCCTTTCAGAGAGCAGGAGAAATATCAACAAGAAGCAAAAAATGCTGAAATCCAGTGAGAGGATGCTTGGTCCCCACTGTGCTGGGAATGAAGGCCAGGCAAAGGCCATGTGGCAGCCAGGGGCCCTATTACTCCCTCTCCACAGTGCACATTGCTCCCCATCACACAGAGTCTCTGTCAACTGCTCATTTCAGACAGCAGCATCCTGGCATTCCCTGTCACCCTATGTGCTGGCCCAGAGCCTCTGGCAGAGCCCCAGCAGCTCGTCTGGAGAGCCCCATGTCAATCCCTGACCTCTGTGGAATGGGGGGTGGTGGGGAGGCTGGGCATGTCTGCATCCAAGAATCGGGGGGGCCCACATTGCTCCCCTACTCTTCAGCAGCCACAAGGCTTTTGGTGGGTGGTAGGGGTCATATGCAGGCTCTTTACAGCTATTGCTGTTTCTGCTTCCATTGGGTGATATGAATTTTGTTTCTCTTGTCCTTTCCTAGCTTCATCAGCATCCTAATTGTGCTCAGCTCTCTTTTACGGCAGGCACGTGTAGGCATGTGCAAATTTCCTGACTCCTGGAAAAGCTGTCTCTTGGAAAAGGGGAAAAATGGCTCCAAAAGTGCAGCCAAGCCCTGAAGGCTGTAACCATGCAGGACTATTTTTCTCCCATTTTTAGGCTCTTTACTGGGCTGTCAGAGCAGCAACAGCTCCTGGCATTGGGGGTGCTTTCCACCCAGTGATCTCAAAGTTGTCTGCTGAGAGTCATAGACTCAACTCTCACTAATCACACTCCAGGGATACAGGGAAGGAAGAAGGGAGATGTGACATGATCTCCTGCCTGCCCTGCCTTGCTCTTGTCTCTCCCAACAGCTGCAATTTCTCACCACTGTAAGACTAGAGCCCTCATGTCACACAAGGAGTAGAAAATCATGCATTAATCTGCCTTCTGTTTTTCCCCCAGGAGCTGCTGTGTTTGCTCAGGCAGGGATGCATTTGCTTAGAAAGGCAAGTGCTGCCTATTGGCCATGAACACCCTCTCTCTGCCCTTCTCTGGAGGGCTCTGCCCATGGGGTTGCAGCAACAGTCTCCTGCTTGATGTCCATCAGTGGTAAACTGGCAGACAGGTCACCTGCTGCTCCAGAACCAAAGCACCAACCCCCTTTGTTGACATTAACCTCAATAGTGAAAGGTGCAACTTCTGTTTGTAAAGAAAAAGAGACAAAGGTTTGGATCATGTGTTTCCCTGCCTCTCTCACCAGTGGCTTTGATCCCATTTGGGCTTTGGTCCAAAAGCTCATTAAGAGAAAAGTACGGCCAAGTATTATTCTGAAAGAGAAGAAAAAATGGCTCATCCATCAGGAGAAAGACAAACAGTGTCAGATATGGGTTGCTAATTTGCTCTCCCTAGAGAGATCTGCTTCCTTTTAACCAGAAGAGTCTTTTTCCACAGAGGGATGCTAAGTCAGCCTGGCTCTTTCTTACCCTGGGCTTCTCCCTTTCCTGGCAAGATCCCAGTGCAGACCTGCCCTTCCCTGTTGATCTCGGAAATGCTGGATGGGCACTGCTTGCCAAAAAAATCAATGCATGGATGGCACCTAGGAGTCTCCTGCAACACCTGAAATGTGACAAATAGATGCATCTGTAACAGCAGCAAAACAGGTGGCAAATAAGGAAACTCAAAAGAAAGAAAATAGTCTGAACCATAATTCTATTATTTTATTAGCCTGGAGAAAAGGATGCTGAGGGGAGACCTTACTGTCCTCTAGAGCTACTTGAAAGGAGGTTGTGGTCAGGTGGGAGTTGGTCTTTTCTCCCAAGAAACAAGAGATAGGACAAGAGGAAATGGCCTCAAGTTGTGCCAGGGGAAGTTTACATTGGATATTAGGAAAAATTTCTTCCCAGAAAGGGTTGTCAAGCACTGGAACAGGCTGCCCGTGAAAGTGGTAGAGTTGCCATCCCTGGTGGTATTTAAAAGAGGTGGCACTTAGGGACATGATTCATTGGTGGACTTGGTAGTGTTAGATTAACTGTTGGACTCAATGACCTTAAGGATCTTTTCCAACTGAAATGATTCTGTGATTCTGTAAGACCCAAGTACAGAAAAAGAAGGCATTTAAAAAAAATTTTTTTTCAAGACAAAACTAGTTACATTACTGGTACTAGCCCAATACTCAGGGCAAGGGCTGTAAAGAAAGCTAGATGGAGATGAAAATGTTGCATGGCTACAAGGAAATGTGGGGTTTTTTGTGTAAAAGTCACTCAAAAGTCTTTTGAGCAGAGATTTCTGAAGATCTCAATTTACAGTGTTACTAGGAGCACTAGAGATATGACAGAAAAGTGGAGGAAAGGTCATGTACTAATATTTAAAATGTATAAATGAGATGTCCTTTCATGACTTTGGGGTCCAGGCAAAGTAATGGAAGAGCTGAGTGGAATGACTTATAAAAAATTAAGGAAGGGGGGGTTAATAAATGCCAAACATTGTTAAAGTAACTGGAGTCCCTTTCTTTGCTGAGATAATGTTTGCTGCTTAAAGGTAAAAATACTTGTGTGTTTAAATTTAGTTTAGAGCCAGGCATTTTCTTCGAGAAAACACAATGTTTTGATTAAAAAACCCAAAATGATACATAATTCAAAGTGGAACATGTTCAGTGGGTTGGAAGTGACTCACTGAGCTCCTGTGTAATCATAACTAGGGAATTGTTGTTCTGGCAGGCCTGTTTCCAGTTGGGTCATCTGCAGGAGGAGGAATCTTGCCTCATCTCCTGCTTTAACTGTGGCATGGGCTCTGCATGTGTGTGCTTTTGTGTGTGTGTGCATATGTATGTGTACCTATCTCTTTTTCTGGTGGGTTTGCATCTGTCTGCAGGGGCTGTTCCTTGATCCCACATCTTTAATGGCTTTTATCAATAGTCTCAAGGGCATCAACATGATCCCTGTGCTGATCACATCTGCAGGCAATATAAGAGTCGGAACCTGGTGAAAAGGAGGATATTTGCTTACTGAAACAGTGCATCTAAGACTGCTTGGTAGGATGAGCACAACAGGAAATGTCTGCTTGGTGAATGTGCTGAAAGTCCTGGCCCACTGTGGGAGCTTTTCCTCTGCTGAAATCAAACTTTCTCCCACAGGTGTTCCCATCAGGAACAAGCCATTGTAGGGCTCCTCAGTCTGGGAGGTGAGAGCACAGGAACAGCAAAAGCAGGGAAGGTCCATCTCAACAAATTCAGCCTGGAAATTAAGTCCAGATTTGTCACAGTCAGGGGAACTTCTCNATAAGAGTCAGAACCTGGTGAAGAAGGAGGATATTTGCTTACTGAAACAGTGCATCTAAGACTGCTTGGTAGGATGAGCACAACAGGAAATGTCTGCTTGGTGAATGTGCTGAAAGTCCTGGCCCACTGTGGGAGCTTTTCCTCTGCTGAAATCAAACTTTCTCCCACAGGTGTTCCCATCAGGAACAAGCCATTGTAGGGCTCCTCAGTCTGGGAGGTGAGAGCACAGGAACAGCAAAAGCAGGGAAGGTCCATCTCAACAAATTCAGCCTGGAAATAAAGTCCAGATTTGTCACAGTCAGGGGAACTTCTCCTTGCCATGACTTGCCCAAGGTTGTGGTCACTGGGCACACATCACAATAGGGTGTTTTTCCAAATGCTGTGCCCATGTTCAATTGGAGTTCACTTGAGGAAGGCCTCTGGTCTCTAGTTCTAGTTTTCATGTCCTTTTCATCTGAGAACTCCATACATTTTTGTCACTGAAAATGTAGATCCCTTAGAAATGTCGTTTATGTAGATTGTAATACAGTTGTTATGGAAGTTGCTTTATTGAAGTTGACCTGTTTAGTCATCTTTTCTATATTTTAGAAGATAGTCTACGTAGGAACAGTAGGTCAGCTGTCACAGGCTAACCTGGTAGTCCTGCTTATCTCATCCAAAAACTGATACTTGTACCAACTTATTCTCCAGAGAAAGATATATCCCCTAGTACAGCATTAGTCAGCAGTCTCCTCTGCCTCAGTAGTTGCTATTTTTAAGTCATTGGAAGGAGGGCTGCTTTAAGAAATACCATTTGAATCATAGGAAAATTGAACAGGGGTCAAGTCTCACTGTCCTGAGTAGGAAGTTGCACTCCCACTTCCTTCCTTCCTCTTTCCAGAAGAGTTCAGTAATCATCTCCTCCAGTCTTTCTGTGACTGAGCTGCCCTGTGGACTAAAACCTGCCCTGGCTCCCTTGGGAACCTGTGAAACACTCCCTAAAATGGCCTTTCCCAAGCCCCACTAGCTGCATCTTTTGGTGAAGCTACAGGGTGTCACTAAGATTTTTTTGTGAAATCCTGGATACTCAGCCTCACCCCATCCCTTACTCTGTGTCAGGGCTCCTGGAGAGGTGAGAAATAAAGTGCCCCAGCTGTGGGAGGCTGGGCTGAGGGCCCAGAGGGTGGTGTGGAGCTGTCCACAGCTCTGCCCTGCCATTAGCACCTCTTCCTACTGGGCTGCCACACCGAGAAATGGCCACTTGACCACCTTAATTATTACTGGTTTTATTGCAAGTCAAGTGTTTACTGCTTAATAAACGGATGCATAACACAGGGAACTATGATTTAATTCCATTTTGCAAATGGGAAATGTTTATGCCTGTTCCTGTTAGGGACACCACTGAGGGTTGTGGCAAAGAAATGGGCCAATTCCAGGTTACCAAGGTGGAAAAGGCTGAGGATACATTCATCCCAGCACCACTGGATGCGTGCATGCTTCATAAACAGCACTGGGGGCAGTGCTTCCTCTCCTCAGCACACGGAGGAAGGAAATTCCGTGGTGTTAACACAGGGTGGAAGGCAGTGCTGCCTTAGGAGCTGCAAGAAGGATGTGACTCCTCATGGTGTCACCTCAGCAAGGCCAGGAGCTGTGCCAAGGCAGTTTCCAGTGCTGACTGCCACTGAGGCAGCAGAGAGAGGGCCTTGCAGCTTGGATGTTGTGTCTGGCTAAGGAGAGACCCTGAACGAGGAGAAAGGGCTTAGCTGCCACAGTAACAACAAAGCCACGGCTGGACCTGCACTACCCAGTCAAGGTGGGGTGGAAAGGTAGGAGGTGGAGCTTTCTGGGTGATTTAGAGGACACCAACACACCCCACTTTGTAAATGTGTGCCTTCATCGCCTTGAATGGGGCAGTGACCCTGACCCTGACTGAGTTTTGTGGTTGTCAGACTCAATTCCTTGTATGTTACCCTTCACACAAGGTTCCCAAAGCTGTCTGCAGTCCTTGACTAAACTGGTGAACTGGTGCCTCCCAGAAGTATGTACATAATAAGGAATGAGTTCCATACAATTATATACATATATATATAAAATAATTTAAAGCATGTTAATTTTTTACACACTGAAACACCACTGGTTCTCTAAACTGATGTGGGAAGGGAACAAAACTGGATTTTCCTTCTTGTGTTTGCAGAAATTTACCCAAGGCCAGCAGGGAGTTTTGATAACACTAGCTGCAGATTTCATTACTTGGTTATAGGTGGCTTTGTGCACCCTGTCCTGCTGAGCCCCACACATGATGAGCTGACAGCACTGGTGCTCCAGCCTCTCGGGCATAGTGTGGACCACAGACAGCTGTGGAAAATGGGGTGGTTCTGGGCAAATGCTGGCAGTCCCTTGCTGTGCATATGGCAGCAGTGCATCCTCTGGGCTCGTTGTGGCTGCTCCCAACAGTTTGCCTGCACAGAGGCGCTGGTGCCCAAGTGCCATCACAGTGAGGCAACTCAACCCACTGCAACAGAGGCAGTGTGGGTTTGTTTAGTTGTGCTGTTTGCTGGATTCATTTTTATTTTCACTGTGACAGCTCTTACATGGAGAAGTCAACTCCCCTCCTAGTTAAACCTTTCTGTTATTCTATTGCATTGCAAAAGAAAAGTAGAAACACTATTATTGTCTGCAAATGTCTTTATCTGTGGTGAATGTATTATTAGGAGAGGAGGCCCTAAATTCTTATTTTGAACGAAAATTAAAATTATTATCAACTATATCTCTTGCATTGGATTAGGTGTAACCCATGTTTTGGGCAAAAAATCCAGAGGACACTTGCAGTCCTTCTTCTGAAACCTCTTTTCTTTTAATTTCTGTGTGGTCTGATCTGCCAAGTGGGACACCGTGTCTCAGAGCAATGGGCACTGAGAGCTGCCACTGAGTATCACAGAGTGCAGGCAATGGCAACTCTGCCTCTGGCAGCTGGATGTCTCTGCAAGGGGATTACGAAAAGTTTGTCATTATCTATGTTGTCTACATGTTGTGATAGGATCTTCTATAATCAGTAAGCAATTAGCAAGCCACTATCTAGAAAAGGTGTAAAAGACAGAATTCTCAGACCAGGTTTTACTGTAGTTTTAATCAGAAGTATCTCTTCTTGCTGCTGTTGTGCCCAATTTTGTCTAAGCAGGATTAGTTTGTGACCAGAGGGCAGCTCATCTGTGAGCCCAGGTAATCTTTTGAAATGCATTTCTGAGGAGACCTCATTATTTTGCCAAATGACACTGAGATGGCCAAACACACCAGTCTTTCAGGGCAGCCTTGGGCAGCCAGGCAGAGCTGTCAGACAGCAGATGATTTTCCTAATAGTGTCTTGAGCAGGGCATCGTGGGAGCAGGGCAGCAGGGAGTAAGAAGAAGGACCAAACTTGTGGATGCAGGTGGAAGTGGGGCAGGATTGGTGCCAGGATATGTTGCTGCTTTGCTGTAAATACTTTGCCACCAGGGTGTCCTGGGCTTGTAGACTTCATTAGAATGACGTGACAGGACCCAGAAGACTTCACACAGAAAACTGAGCGGTGTTTCTGGTTTCCTCTTCCTGTTTCTCTGAGCCATTCATTGTTTTCACCACTATGGAGAAGTTAATCAGAAGCATGCAGCAGAAATTACTGTAGTGTGTAGTGAGCGGTGAGGCCTCACTGCAAAACTGCTCACCAAAGCAAGGAGGAGGTGTTTCTGCAGAGAAGCCTGGAGCCAATGGACCAGGCTGGGCATCTGATCCATGGCAGCAAAGGGCAAGGCACACTCCTTGCTGCTGCCTTCCCTTGACCCAAAGCCCTGACGGCACAGAAAAGACCTCCTGCAGTAGCCAGGATTAGGGAAGGAATGCTGTGGAGTGAGCCCCCTGACAGGACAATGATGTTTCTGTACCCTGGAATGGCTTGGACACCATCATGTTGATGAAAGGCACTGTGACTGTATTCCAGCATGAAGGAGAATCAGTGGTGGGGTTGCTCACACTGCTGTATGTCTCAAAGCACTGTATTTGTGGATGCCTGAACATAGATTGTACAGTGTTTTTCTCCCAAGAAGGACCCAATGTTTGTGTAAATATAGTGTCCAAATTCAGCCCAGAGTGGATTCCTCTAGAATATAGCTTTTGGCCAGACTACTCTGAATTGGACAACAGCATTTGGAAAAGCTTCTGTGTCCCTTGACTGGCTAGAGAAAAAACTATGCTTGATCTTGGCAAATATCCTAGCACTCTTCAAGGTGCAGAATGCTTCTCTCCTTTTTGACCTCATTGCTGTTGGACTTTACTCCAGCCAGAGTTTACTCCAACAAAGTGAAGGCAGCTGGCAGCTGAGTTCAATACATGCAGGAATAAGGTGGCTGCTCTTCCTAGGAGGAAAAACATCATTCTGCACCACATAAATCTGCATTTTCTCTGTAGATCCGGAGACCTCTCTGCTGTGGACCCAAGTGGGCTGATGTAGGAACCTTCAATAGCAACAGGCTACCTCATTTACGCTTTCAGGGAACTCAGTTCCCCCAATTTGAAACACTGGAGTTAGTCATCATTACCTAATTAGCCCATTCCTCCATGACATTGTACATTTTTAACAACCATTGCAGTCCTTCATGGCATTTATTCCATTGAAAGGCAAAGGAGCAACATCAGTTTCAAAGAGAAGTGCAAGTGTGGGTAGAAAATGCTTCCTCTATCCATGTGTGCTGAAGCCAGCTGTTGTGCTCAGAAGCTGGGCCTTGGCTTGGGCAGAGGGAGGTGAATCCTCCAGTTCATTTGTGGGGCACAGGAAAGGCAGATCCAGCCCCTTTGCAAACAGACACGAGCAGAGTGCCCATTTTCCAGCATGGCCCTGACAGTGCTGGAGACAGATGGGTCAAGAGACTCTGCAGTTGGCTCCATACTGCTGAGATTTGCCCAGTTTCTCACCCACCTCCTGCCTGTGTCCTGAGAAGTGTGAAAATCTGATTTCCTGACTGTTTCCTAGCTGGCTCCCAGCCCGAGGGGGTGAATCACAGTAGCACTGTCCAGCAGCCAGGCTTGCCCTCAGCTGATTGCTCGTTGCCAACATAAAATCCGTGAAGCAGGATAGCTCCTTCAGTCTGCCTCCTAAACCCCTTCAGACTCTGGGCTGGTGTAGTTCCTGCCCTGTTGCTGACCTGGTCAGGAAACCTGCAGAGGACAATCCAAAGCTCCTGGGTGCTCCAAATTAGGCAGGCTTTTCACTGCGTGCTAGAGAGCACTGACTCACACAAGTTTCATACCTACATCTAAATAAATTGAAGAACCTTCTTCACATCAAAAAGACCACCCATTTTATCTGACACGGCCTCCCCTTCATCACCCCCAGCCACTACTTGCTCCTGGATCTGTGTATCCACCTAGATACACAGGCTTTCAATTTGGTGAGGCTTTTTAATTTTAAGTTAAATTTGAAATTGAGAAAGAATGAAATGAGCTCCAAGTACCAGAATGTGATAGCTCTGGAATATTATGCAGCATTAATCTAAGCAGTGAGTGGGAGCAAGACACTGAGGGATGCACAGCCTGAGAACACCAGGGAGGCTCAGTAAGTAGCAGGAGCAGATAAGAGCAGACAGCTTGGAAGATTTTTTTGGAAGAGAAGTATCAGTGTAAAGAAAGCAGACAGGAGAGAGACAACCCAGGCCACATCCAAGGCAGACCTTTCACTGAGTGCCAGCAGTTTTGTGCTGCTGGATGTGGAATTGTTTTATGAGTTCCTCTAATCTCCAGGCTCTTGGAAAACTATTGTCTAGTGCCTGATCTAACAGGAAGTACAACTGCTCAAAACAGGGAGCACATCCAAGAAGAAAAACGAAAAGCAAAAAATTAAATTCAGAGGTTAGCTTTTCCTATTTTTAGCTTTTCTGCAAGTTATCTGGAATGCATGCAACTTATTTTGGAAGATTTAGGAAGCAGAGTGTGTTGCCAGTTCTTGCAGTAGAAAAACCCAAAAGTACTGCATCTCTTGTGACAGATTATGAGCTGCAAAAGATATTCAAACAGGCAGGGTCATTAAAGGAGGCTGGTTTTAGATGGCTACAATAAAGATTTGCCTAGTAAAAGCTCCCTAATGTTAAAGAGAGCCACAGAGAGCAGGACACCCAGCACGGGTGTTCCTACAGACGGGGTTACAGGTTGTGTAGCTCTCAGAAATTATTGAATTGGACCACAGCTGTGTAGGTGTTTTGCATTTCCAAACTATCCCATAAGAGGGAGGTTGCACTGTACGCTTTGCAAAGATCCCCACTGATCTGGTGGGGATTTGGCAGCAGGAGTCTGGCCACTGATGGTTTGCCTGTGTTACAGGCAGCCAGGTAAAAACCTTGCCCAGGACCAGATCCTTTCCTGACCCCATTAAGCACCACTGTTCTCTGGCCTCACCCATCCAAGAGCTGCAGTCTGAGCTCCTCAGAGAGCAATCCTGAAGCATTCACTGAGCTCCCACCTTCATTTGAGGTCTGGCATCTTGAACAGAGATTTAACCTCAGGTGGTGGCTGTCTTGAGTCCCTTTTCTCTGATTTACTGCGCAGATACAAAGAACTCAGTTTTGCTTTCCTGTGAATCACTGTGGCTTGCTGACTCCCACTGAGTTGCTCATGATGAATACACAAAACTCTCCTTCACCAGACACAGCTATTCCTGGTGCACACAGGCTCCCTCTTCCTCACAGCTCCATTTACTGCCAAGGCCTTGTAAGCTCCCCAGTACATCAGGAACTGGGTTGAGGTCCTTTCTCTCCTGCAAGCTCTGGGAACATCAGGATCCTCGAGGTAAAGGCACTCCATAACCAAGAGGTTTGTGTTGTGTTCATCCAGGAGGTTACTGTCTGCAATACTCAGGTACTAATTGCTGAGGAGACCATATATATGTAACACATTCTGTTCCTAATCACATAAAAAAGTATTTTCCTGGCCATGGCACTGGCAGCCAAAATGTGATTAAAATTCAGTGAGCGCCCTCCTCTCCCTGGCAGTGAGCATTACCAGTGAGCCAGTGGAGGCAGCCACCGGCCACGGCCACGATCTGAACCATAGCCTGAGCAAGGAATCCTGCAAAGGAAGATGCAAACCTGTGGGAAGGACTGCTTTCCTTGAAAGGTCTGCAGAGCTTGTTGCTCAGAGGACCCCGCTGCATTATTTCAGCAAGGAAAAGGTGGTGCTGCCCCACAATGGACAAAAGGGATGCAAAACCCCAATGTCTCTCCTAGCAGCAGACTCCCGACTTCAGGAGAGGACAGGCTGAAAAAGTGGCAGCTATCTCTCTGCTGATCCTGCCTGTACTCTACTGAAATGCCTTCATTGTGTCCATAAGGGCTACTGCTGATCACCTGTGGGGCCAGAAGGAGTTGCTCAGCTCTTCACACAGACCTTGGATAAGGGGCGTTTGTTTTTCTGTTATTTCCATCCTCCAGTAACGCAGAAGAGTGTGGCACCTGCATGTGAGGGCATGCAGGGAGGCTGCTTCCAGCAGCATGCCCACTAATACCTGTGGGTTTTCCATGATGTGCAGGAGGAATTGTTTTCCAGCCTAGGGTAATGAAA
>VZUA01094606.1:6504-38731 GCA_013401035.1 Horornis vulcanius
AAAAAAAAAAAAAAAAAAAAAGTGGCACTATTCAGCTTCATTATGAAGATGTGACAGGTGCATCTCCATAATTTTCTCCTGAATTCTCCATTTATCTTACACTGCTTTTACCCATATGGCATCTCTGACTACTTAGTTTCAGGGCCTTCCAAGAAGCTGTTTTGAAAACAATAACTCAGATCATCTGTAACCTCTGTTTTCTGAAAGTCGAATTTCTTCACTGGCTTGGTTTTCATTTTTATAAACATATTGCTACAAACTGAAGGCATCCAGCAACTCCTCAGAGTGACACCAAGGGAATTCAGTCTGTGCTACAAACTTCCCCTGCAACTGCACAGTGCTCAAATAAGTTGTGCTGTAATGCAGCTGACCTCAGGGCACGGCCTCAGGGGGCTGTGATAACAATTGGGAAGGCTAATTTTGGAAACAGCTTTACATAACAAGACAACCTGGGCTGCTGGGGTTGGCTGTTTAGGGAAATGGGCAGATGCTCCTTTAAAAGCCTATTCTGTTGCCACAGTGGATCTAGTTCTACGTGGAGAAGAGCTGGAATGACGAAGCTTGGCAACAAAAGAGAAAAACAGGAAAGAACACAAAATTAAATTTTCTTAAATATGGCATTCCCACACGCCATCCCATGCCAAGATTGTTGGCTGGTGGTAGCAATCATGAGCATGACACTGACCATCAATCTTTGACTATTGAAAGACGCTATAAAAACCTATTTGAGCTTAATAAAAATGTGTCCTCCTGGATGAGATGGATGCAAGATTCCTATGTGGTCATGGATTTCTGTGGCACAGTATATTTTATTTAAAATAAAGTAAGTTGAAAAAGATGGGATGGCAGTATGGTTGAGGTTCTGGCATGAGACATCAAGTTCTATGGATTTAAATCCTGGCATTGGAATAAACTTTGCAAGTGATTTAGGGCAAAATACTGAAGTTTTGGGTTTTCAGTTGCAGAATTAGGAAATGTGGTCTTCATTCTTCCTTTCCTCCACCTTTAGGCCTTCTTTCTAATTAAATTGTAAACCTTTCTGAACAAAGACTCTCTTATGTGCACAATCCCAGGACTCTGCTCTTACTTGAGACATTTGGACATATTAATGCTTTTTAGTATCACACAAACGTGGAATTACTGCAGCTTACTGATACATTTTAAAGTTAGTGGAATAGAGTGAGAACAGAGGGATTTGAAATAAGAAGTCTGCTCCCATTCAAATGTACCACATACTTCACATAACATTTAAAAACATACTTTGAATTTAATTAATTTTGTTTCATTCATTGGTTGTGTTTTGGGGTCTTTTTTTTTCAGAATGGCAAACCTTCAGGAGGAACAAAGCCCCAGTGAAGAAATGCTGCACCCTTGTAAAAGTAACTAACCATCATTTCATATGATATCTAAGGCCATTTTGCTGTGTAAACAATGTGTGCTGGAAGGGTATTTCCAAATTTCCTTCAGTTTGAGAAAATGATACATATTCACATTAAAAGCAATGAATACATGAATGAGATCAAGCTGTCCTGTGAATATTGAATTAGCCATGTCATCTGAGTGAATTTTTGTCCTGTGATTGGGCATTTTATGGTAACAGGTTTGAAAAGGTGATATTGCTGTGAGCACCACAGTTATAGTGAATTAGAGGTCAGTTATAAGGTTATTCTATAGGCTCCAGGTGTTTTCTGGCTTCTGATATTCTGATGGGATTGGCAGGCAGGGAGATAGGAAAATGCCTTTTACTCTAGAAAGTGAATAGTTAAGACCAGCCCTGAGAATGGCTTTCCACAAAACAAATGACCAAAAGATGACATTTAACCAAAGAGTAAAATGTGAGATGGATGAACAACATTTTAAAATAGTTAACAGTTAAACAACAGTTTAAAATAGTTATAGCTGTCTCACACCACCAGTCTTTCCTGGGACTGCTATGGAATGGCCCAGGAANAATGTGAGGTAAAGGGTCTCCTCTGCAATGAAGAGAAGAAATATGACATGTCTCAAGATTTCAAGTTCAGTTTGCAAGTATTTTTTTTGCCTGCACCATGAATTTTTGTCGTAATGAAAATAGAAACAGCAAAACAGTAAATAATGAGCCATCTATTTGTCTTGATTTGCTCTAATGTGGGTGTTCTCTCTTCTGTTACAATGTGGGGAGGAAACAGAGGGATATGTAAGAAAGGGAGCTGTGTTCTTGTTCACAGACGGAATAAGAGACCTCCAGGCTTGCCATCACCTCTGCTGAAGGCAATCTTGCAAGCAAAACACAGTGTGTGCCTGGAGGAGCCCTCCCTGGAGGATGTGATCAGCACAGTACCATCACAGAGAAGCTTTCATATACCCACGAGCAGAGAGCTGCCCAGGCATTTGCTGTGTGGTTAGCACTGATTCTCTGATGGGTGGTCTTTTCTCCTCTTGCTCACTGTTGCTTCTTCTGTAGCTCTGAGTCAGTCCAGTTCTGCTTTTGGGCTGTTCTGAGTTGTGCTGACTCTGATATTTGATGGAAGAGAGAAAACTGTATTCAGAAGCTCACAAGACTTTGGAGATTTCACCAGTTCTTGGACACTGTGGGGCTGATAATCCACAACCATTTCTACCTATACCTTTGATTTATCCTATCAGAAAGCAGTGTAGTTATGGCGAAGATATACACATAAAGGTAGAAACATTTTCCATCACTTACATGAGAACTGAGAGCTGTTTATGTTTTTAGCTGTTAGTTGGTGCACATAGACAGAGATGTTTAAAAAAGTAAATAACAGAAATAGTAAATTGCTTTCCACTGTCAAAAATATGTTTGTAAATGCTGTTCCTCAAATTTTCTTGAAAAATATTAGCCTCAGCTTGGGACCAAATCCTAAAAAGAACTTGAAAATTGAAATAAAGGGTCATATTGCAATCACTTCTGCTAAAACAAGTTCCAGCACTGGATTAGGATATATAAATACAATCTTAAGATTTTTGTCTTAAAATATACTTGCTGTGTCATCACAAAAGTCTATTTTGTATGGAGTGAAAGCTTTTGTGGATGAATTTTGTTGTCTAAAAGTGGCCCCACTGACATACTGACAAAATCTTACATCTCTGGCATTTCTTGCACATGAAGTTGTCTGAAAGAACATGTGGACCACTGAACTTTCCCTTCAGCAGCCTTGTACTTACACTCTGTAATTAAAGGCCAGGTCAGCAAAGAATGCCCTCCGTTTGTTATACTCCAGGTCAGAGTATCCCTGCGTTGGAAAAGAATTAAGAAAAAAAGTTTTACATTATGAGAGATCTGTGGGCATAAATAGAAATCATCAGAACCACCACTGGATCTGTGGGAAGTACAGGCTCTCCACCCAATTCTCACTGTCCATGTATTGCTATGTTGTGATAAAGACTCAGCAGTATCTGTTTAAAGGGGAAGTTTACCTACTGAATACCAGAGTTTTCTTTCTGCTCCTTCTGTGTTTACTAGAATTAAAACTTCAAGCAGGCTTTGCCAGCTATTGAATATGCATACAGACATGGAATCACATTCCTTTTAATTTTACATCATTCATAATAGGACTTAAACCTGGATCTGTGTTCTAATGTAACTCATTAAACAGCATTGATCAGCATCACCGTACAAATATTTATTATTCTAAAATATTCAGAATTTACTGGAACCACTTTGCATACTACAAGCCAGATTTGTCCCTTAGGTTTATTCGCATAATTTTTAGTGTAGCAACAATGCCAGTAACCCTGCAGTTAATGAGTGTTGTGTGCATGAATCTGAGGAAAGGGCATGAATCTGAGGAAACATGCTGAGAGCATGTTTATTTTGTCATGTGTCATGGACAGTATGTTCATTCAGGTGCCAGCCTTGCTTGTCAGTGGCTGTAACAAGTCCATGCAAAACACATACAGAAGCTGTTGGGCCAGACCCACACAGCTGCTGTGACATCTCAGCTTTGTCTGTGTGGGCTCTGTACCAACCCTGTGCGCAGCAGGAGCCTCCCAGGGGACCTGCAGCCAGTGGCAGGATAGCCCAGAAATTGGTGTCACACTGACTTCAGTTTGATCCTTTTGGCCAGTAAAGAACAGACTGAAGGCGTGGAGATGAACAACCCAAACTGTCCTTTTGGTAGGAACTGCATATGCCAAATCTGCTGAGCTACCTGTGTATCAGCTTCTTTTGTGCTTTCTTTCCTCCAGCCTCTCTATTTCTGAGCTCTGCTCAGAAGCCTGATGAATCAGCCCACGCTGTGCTCTCTCCTGCCACAGACAAGTGATGCTCAGTGCTTGAGGTAACTTGTTTTCAACTTGTTAGGTATTTCTAAATTGCACTACATTTTGCAATTTAGATTCATCCCCACTCAGTGCTTCAGTAACTCAGCACCACTGCTGCTTTCTCTGTCTCTTCAGTCCTCACACCTTCTATTTGGCAAAAGATGAGGGAAACTTAGTCCAGTTCAAAGAATTCCTATGTGTGTTCATTTATCTAATGAGAAACAGCCTAAGAGTTAGCTCAGGAAAATTACAAACACTTGGACTGTTTGAATCAAAAAGAAATAAGGAAGAATGAAAGATGTCCTGGTTAAGGAGGATATGAAGTTCTCCTAGAGCATTATAGTTGAGTAAGCGATTCTCAAGAACAGAAGATAGACTTACAGACTTGGAAAGCTCTATTTTATATTACACAGGACTGTATATAGCTCACAATAAAAGATGGTGTAGGTTAATGAAAGGGACTAAATAGAATCCAAACATGTAGAGAAGGGAATGACAAAAACTTTCTTGTAGATTCTGTTGACACACATCTACATCTTCACTGCATGTCTCAGTGTGAAGTATGTCTTCTTTTTTTCTTTCCATGCATCCCTTCTATGCTTGACAGAATAAAATGCTTCTGTGACCTGCCTTGCCAAGGGACAAGCAGCCCTTTGGAGTCCCTTTTATGTCTGTGCCTAACTCACATCTCATCTGTACTAAAGCTGGGAAACTGATGAGAAACATATGTTTGATTGTTTGTTTGTTTGTTCCCAGTACTTTTCCTTACTATCATCACTAGAGCAGGACTCTACATTGCATTTTCTTTCCCTCTCCTAGAGTTTGTGCTTAGGGCATGGCTAAGAGTGCACACAAAAATCTGTTAGAGTAAAACCGGTTTTGTGATCCATTCCTGCAGGGACTCATACAGTCCTTAATTCCACTGAAGATGAGCTTTTATCTGCCCCTGTGGGTTTTTTTCTCCTCTTTCATGAGTATTTGTTTACTCCTGAAGTTTCCCTTACAACAATCTCCCTACAAAGAGTTTCTCTTTAAAGATGGAATAACAGTAATGTTAAACTTACAGGGTGACCATGGTCCAAACTGGGATCATATTTAGTGATCAGATGGTGACACTTGTCCAGATCTTGGATTTTTCTGGGGAACCAGGGCACTGAAGAGAAAGCAGAAGGGGTTAAATGAGAGAGAATCAAATAAACTTTAGAAGACTAAGAAAATAAAAACTGTGCTGAAGATAAAAAAACTTTCTTTTCATCAATATCTAAGAATATTAATATCTACATGTTACCACAACTGTCATACATCTCAGTAGTTGTCTTGTTTCCTGACCAAATTAGCAGTTTGGATGAAAAATTATCTGAAATTAACTGGATGTGATAATGTCTCAGTTTTAATTAGTAGAAACAATTTTTAAAGGCAAAAACATTTTTTAGATCAAATGTGTTTTCTGTTTGACGCAGGACAACAAATTTAATTCTACATTCTAGATTTAAGAATATATTTTGATCTTGTCTAAAAAGCAGTCTTACATTTTCATACCTTTAAATGTGAAACAATATTTTTAAAGGAAAACCTAAAGCTTCTAAAATTTCTAGAAACCAAGCAGGAGAAGAAGCATCTTCAAGGTTTTTTTCCCTTTTGGCTCATTTTTTCCCCAGCAACATTATTGTTTAGCTATATTTCCACATAGCTTCCTTCTCATGAAGCGGGAAGCTTTTCCAGTGACTAAAATTAAAATAAAATGTGATAATTTTAATTGAAATGACAGCATTTATGAGAAATTAATTTAAAAAAGAAATGCTGGAAAAACGCCAAGTTGATATTGCTTTCTGAGATCAGACTGATGCTGTAATCAGACTTTCTGTGTTGCAACTCAGAAAGGTCCATTTGGAATAACCTTAATCTCATACTGGACAAGACACCAAACACCTCTCTATTGAATAGCAAATTTAATTTTTGCTGTATTATATTACATTCAAGCACATAAAGTTTAGAGAATCTAAAAAAACCCACAGATGTTGGGGAAATTATAGGTTTTTTCATGCATTACTATCAATTTTGTGATAAGTAGGAAGAAATACCAGTCTGACAGATGCCTTGTGTGCACCCAGAATTTTTTTCTGAGCCTTTGTCTCTGGCTGTACCAGTGGTTCTGCATGCAAAGTACTTTTCCTGCCATCTCCTGCCATATCCCCTCAAAACCTGCACCTGATCACAGCTGCCTCAGTACATCCCCATACACATCTTGCCTGTTCCCTACAGAAAAAAAAAAAAAATACATAAACACACCCTCTTTTAACAGTCCCTTGTTTTTATTGTAGTTCCAAGTTCTGGCACATCTGAAACCTCTCAAATCCCAAGGAAATCCTAAAGAAATGCTTCTTCAGCTCCAAAACCCTCTTTGGCTCTCCAGTTTCCCTGATAACAGTGATGCCCTTTTGATATGGCCACAGTCCTTCAGAACAGCTTGGTAAGGACTGCCTCTCGTTAGCCTGACAGTGAATTTCAATCACCCAAAGGTGCCCAAACAGGACTGTGTAAGGTAAAAGTATTCTGAGAATATCTGGCTTTGTCAAGGGAGGAAAAACCCATGGCAATTCTGTACTCAGAGAACTCAGTCTGTGAGCTGCACCCTCAACCTTCTCATCTGTCATTCTCAGGATTGTTTTAAAGGTCTCTAACAGCTGTATTCACCCATTCCTGCCTGCAAACAGTAAAAATACCTGTCTGCCTCTGTGTTTGTCTTGAAAGAATCAGTTCTCTGCACAGCTTTCAGCACACAATCTTCCCGTGATTGAGGAGTTTCTAGTTTCTCCTCAGCTTTTTGTTCTGCTAGTCAGTCCTTCTCATCTCCCTCTTTGCTGGAACACTTCTCACCTCAGTTCCACTGGCTATGATGAAGTGCCTCTCTGTCTGTACCAATGGCAATGGAAAGCAGCCATGCAGAGAACAAATAATGAGAGCATACTCACTGGCTTTCCAGAAACTGAATTACTATTATGAAGCTGAAGCTAAAACTAAAAATGTTACTCCAAAAGAACTGCATTACGAGATGTATTAATGTCTTACCTTTATCTTCTCTGCTGGTTTTCACAACCTTTGCTAGTCTCTTTAAGGAGGTGATAAGTATACCAACATCAGCACTGTGAACTTCACATTCAACAAAAATGTCAAGATCATCCACAGAGCTCTTGGGCTTTTTGGCTCGGCGGGTTTCAAAGTGATAGATTTGAGTTTCAAACGTCTGCAAGAGCCAAGTGTTCATACGATGAAGCTTCCCCAAAGACTGAAAATCCAGGTAGGTCTAGATACATTTCTACAACGTTTTTAAAAGGTGACTAAAAGAGGTATTAACTAGAAGCGCGTGTTAAGCAATGAAGTCCAGTAATGTCTGGTTTATAAAGAGCTAAAATACAGACAGAGCTAAAGATTAAACACTGTAGCATTGGGTAGAGAAAGAAGGAGATGAAAGATAAGATACGGTTGACTACAGAATTTCATCTGTGCAGAAATAGCAAATGAGTGGCTGGGTAACTTAAAATCCTGCCAGAATGAAAGCAGATCTATTGATGTATAATAGCACCATAATCATTAATTAATTGTGAAAAATAAGTAACAAGTACATTACTTTTCTTTAGAGTTATTCATTTTCCCAGATAAGAGTGAGCACCTGGTAGGGGTACTTCAAGTGCCCAGACTACATAATGCCTGTGTGGTTCACAGCTCTTATAGTCTTTGTATCTCCTGCCAAATATGCAGAGAAAATTCACTGGCTTCTTGTATCCCCTCAGTCTGAGCGCTTGAAATGCCAGCCACCACTACTGCTAGAAAGAATCAACTGATTGGTATTTGCTCTAAACACCCCTTGCATGAAATGGTGATTCTTCTAAAAGACTGTGCCCAGATGCTCCCTCCCTCCAGAGAACTCTCCCTCTTTGCCATGAGATGAGGCAACCTCTCTGAGCAGCTGGAGCAAAACCAGGACAGGGAAAGGGGGAAGGCAGCATAAGGTGTAAGTCAGGCAGGGAGCAGGAGAAGGGTGAGAGGGGGAGACATGCAGACTGGGAGACATGAAGGCAGTAGAGAGAGAAGAGAGGGCTCAGCAAAGGAAGGGGTTGTTGAGGTCTGTACCTCAAAGACTTTGGCTGTCTTAGAGAGCTCAATCTTCCTCACATTGTAGAGAGTGAGGGTCAGGATGAGAGAAGATCTGTCATCCTCCCTGTTGGAGTCCAGGCTGCCTTGGCTGCTCAATGACTCCATGCCACACATCTCCTTCTCCTTGTTGGCCTCTTCTTTTGGGCCTGACATCCCCACCAAATCAGTTTTCATTGGGAGTTAGGAGAGTGGATTGCAATATCCAGATGTTGAGTGGAAACTGCCTGAGGGTGTGGGGGCAAAAGCCAGGGGAATTGGTGGCACTGGAGGTGCAGTGTGTCTGCATGTGGTGAGCTCAGAGCTGCCAGAAGCAGGGACATGAGCTGGTTGCTCTGTGCTGGGCATAGAGACATTTATGTTGGCCGTGGCCGACACATCAAGGGAAGCCGCCTGTGTAGGATGTGCGCAAGAGCCCAAGATGGCCCTCCTCCCCTGGGTAACTTCAAAGTGCAGTCCTCATATTCTGTTTGAAGGTGTCTGCAAGCTGTTCAGCCCTGGATAGGGGTTCCTTTGTGGAGATGCAGTCAATCAGCCCAAGCTCCATTTACATCTCCTGGATGTAATCTCTGAGACTGTCCTTCATTCCCCTCTCTCTTACCTCACTGGGACTCTCTCTGTATTGCCTATATCCCCAGTGTACCAATGGGGTTTTCTCCCAAATCATGGCCCAATCTGAGTGTTGTCCCCTCTGCACAGACACAATTCTGGGAATGCCAGAGAGACCTCAGCCTGGGTCAGAATTCATTGCCTACTTCTGAGCTTTTCCTACCCACAGGATCTGGACCTGTTCTACCCTACCCCTCCAAGAGAGGAGTGATGCTTCCAGGCTACGTTCCTACGCTGGAACTTTTTCTGTCATGATTTTATCTCCAGTGAACAGGGTCAAACCTTTCTTGTGGGTGGCAGGACAAGCTCCAGGGGGATTTAGCTCTGCAAGAGGGCACATCTTCCCTTTGCTTACACTTGACATCAAAGAAACTGTTTCTGGATATAAGCACCCATATCTTCATACCCCAAGTTACACTGTGCCAGACCCCCTGTGAAGGTCATCCTGCAGGTCCAGAGATAAGACCACTCCTCTGGCCTCCCTATGCAGATGGAGCATTTTTTATGTGCCCCTTAGCTTATCCTGGCTTGGTCACACCACTAAGTGTTATCATGCTCTTACCTCTTTCCCGGCCAGGGAAGATAAAATTATTTTTTCTTTTCTAGGGGCCATATTTTCCCTTGGGCCAAGACAGAGCACTGGGAAGGTCTTGATTTCCTTATCTATTTCCCTGCTGACAGACAAACTCAAGGTGTATTTCACAGCACCGTGCCCAGGCGAGAGGCCTCAGTGTCCTGAGGAGTGTTGGCTCCTGCAGACCTCGGGTGCAGCCTGGGTGTGGGATATGGGGCTGTCTTTGTTAAAGGTGTGCATGGTTATGTTTACAGAAAGCTCCATGGCAGGGTACAGCAGCAGGTTGGGCAGGGAGAGGTGGGTTGGGGGGTGAGAGGCAGTTGTGGGGAGAGACACATAGACAGTATGAGAGCAGGAAGCTGATTGGGTGGTGAGACATGGACAGCATGAGAGCAGGAAGCTGATTGGGTGGTGAGACCTGGACAGCATGAGAGCAGGAAGCTGATTGGGTGGTGAGAGCTGGACAGCATGAGAGCAGGAAGCTGATTGGGTGGTGAGACTTGTGGACAGCAGCCCTGCAGCTGAGCAGCCAATGGGTGCCCTTCTTCTGTTAAGTTTTGGTTATGTCCAGTGGAAACTAAAGCTATATAAGGGAGGTGTTTTCTACAATAAAGCAATTTCCATCACATGGATGGAGTGGGGGTCTGTGTGTCTTTGTTCCCCATTGGTACACCTGGGAAGGGGGGTGTCCCAGCCATGCTCAGCCTGGGCCCATGGGGCAGAACCCACCCCTGACTCAGAGCCCTCCAAGCCTGGCTTGAGTCCCAGGTGACTCCAGGAGGGCAAGGGGGCACCTCAGAGCTGTTGAATGGCAGCTGCAGCTGAATTAGTCAGGTGGAGAAATGGCCTTTAAGAGGAAAACAAGCTCTTCCCACTCCCACATTCCCCCAGCAGTAGTGGCAAGGCTGGACACAGGAGAAGAAGGCCATGTCTGATCACCACAAACAACCTGCCCTATTTTTTTAATCTGGTGCCATTGCAGGTACCTTTATCCTGCATGAGCAGAACACCACTCATTTGAGATGGATGCAGCATTAGTGTTTTTAGTTTATTTAGGTTGTTACATCAGAACATCAAAATGTCTTCTCTGACAGCTGCCAGCACGGTTGAAGCAGCAGAAGTAGGTTTAAAAATAATGCATTCCTGTGGACTGCTCCTGTGCTTAATCCCTTCTTCAACAATTTCTGCATCGTTTGGGGAATAAAACGTCCCTTGTCCAAGGCTGCTGTCAGATGTAAGCATCTTAGAACACCCAGAGAAGTCCACCAGTGCCAACCAGCCCTCCCTCCATCACAATCATTGACCTGGGCCAAGGTCACTGTAAGGCAAAGGGCCTCACCTAGAACTTCTTTGATGACCTGAAACCAAGCTGGAGATGAGGACACCAAGAAATGTGATCACAGTGGGATACAAGAGAGGAAGGTTACGTAAAAGTTTAGTTTGGGATAGGTTAGAGAGAGCAGCACTCAAAGAGTTATGGAGTATGCAAACGTAGAGCAAGCTGGGCTTTGTTGTGCATTTCTAAGTAATGGCACACATCAGGAAGTGGTTTATATCAGTCTCACAATCTTGTCTAGATGAGTGACAGTCAACCAGCCAAGAGAGCCTTTCTCTGTGCTGGGGAACACCTCAGATGGGCATTCCCACCTAGCTGAGTATTAATTCTGGTTGACTTGTGTGGTTACCATACAAGGAGGATTTACACTGGTCAGATAATGCAAAAAGCATTTTCTTACATAGCTGGAACTTTGTTTAAGTGGGGAAATAAGAAGTCACCCATTAAGGAGTACTATTTAAAATGTGATTTATTTGTAGTATTTCAAGTACTTATGTACAAGATTATTTGTTCTGCAAGAAAATCTATTTTCCATACATTTCCTCTGCTTTTAGAATGCTGAACATTTAATTTTTTCTCATCTGTCTTGCTGAGCAGCCATGCTGTGCTGCTTTGGCTGGAGCTATTGCTCATTTAAACCTGCATTAAGGGACAGAGAATCAGACATGTGACACAAATATTCTCTAACTATTCCACTTGCACATAAAAGAAAATCATGAATCCTGGGCTCTCGATATCACTATAGAAGTACTGCTGCTGTCATTCATAGCAACAGCCAGAAGCACAGGAGCTTGGAAAGCTGTCTGAGGATTAGTTTGAAAGACTTTACCCTAGGGATGAAATGGTCTCTTTGTAGCATACAGTTACCTCATGGGTCCTATTATATTAAGAGAGAAAAATATGTGCTACTTTCACACTGAAAATACATGTCAAGTGGGACTGAAAGATCTAGAGAGACAATGTGACAAGAAAAGAAGGAATAAAAAGATACTAAGATAAAAAAGATTACTTCAAAGCACCAAAATGATACCATTTTGCATAGGTATATGTCTATTGAAAAGGGTTCCAGCTGGTATCCATAGATTAATGTTATTACCCACTATATATATAAAGAAAAGAACTGTACTTTCTATCTTCCTAAAGGATGATTCTTACGTTAAAATTTTCAAACTATAAAAACAAAATTAGTACTATGGCAGGTATGAGATTCATGGGCTTTCAAATCCCTCTCCATCTCCATCTTCAATCTTCTAACAGAAATGTGACCCCTGAACTATGTTAGTGTCATGATACAAAATTGTTTCAGGCTGGAAATGCTGTTCAGCTTTGCTTTTCTCCATTCTGCTCCAATGTTCCAATGCTGACTTCCCTCCTTTAACCAGGGAGCTAAAAGGAGGCATTATACAATGTGGACTAGTCCAAGAGGGCATTTAGCTGATTTGAGTGAAATTTATTGGATAAATACAGAAGCAGCTTCCTGAACAGCAAAACTCCTCTCTCCACGCCCAGCTATTGAGTTAAGTTATTAAGTTATTGAGAATCGCCTTTGGTTCCATTTGCTCACTCAGCTGAGATACACTCCAGGAAAAATAAAACTTCTTTCACCAAAAAAAAGAGGGAGATTAAAGCTCAGAAGGGCAGTGGAAATACAAAAAGGTGTTGTTACTTAGGATCTGTCTTGAAAGCACATTTGGGTTTGAATGCACTTAGTCTGGGACACAGCTGACCCAGGTCTTCCATGGCTTTGGTGGGGACTCTAGCCACAGACACAGTGAGGTAGGAGTTGGAAGGCTCTGATGGCTTCAGCTGCATTGGAACAGGCACTTCCTCTCCATTTCCAAGGTGCTGGTATCCACCTTCTAGGTTGTGAGACCAGAAAGCTAAGAGACACCTCTTAGGGAGGGACACGCACACACAAAATATAACCTTCACACATCAGCCATCCACTGTGAGTAGTTGAGTATACCTGTTAAAAGAAATCTCCCTTTGTACCCTGAAAGATCTCCCTGTATACCCTAAAAGGTGTAGAGTTTCAGACTCCATGGGAATCTTGGACAACTGGGAGGCACTTAGGAAGAGTGACTATGAGAGAAGGCAAGGTGGATCACTCTGTTCATCATTGACATCCCATCCCTGGTCCCAGACCTCACAGGTGCAGCAGATTATAGCTCTGCACGGTGAAGATCTCCTTCTGCTAACCTTTGGCACAAAGCGTATGCAGACTTTCCCCCAGATTCCCAGGAATAAGGCAATTTTTATACATTAGTGAGAAAAAAATGGATTAGTGTCTGAAGTCTGGAAGAGTTGAGGATCACCTACCTATAGATGCCTGCCTCTCTGCTAATCTCTAATAATTAAGATATGTAACATAAGTATTAATGCAGTAGACTAGAAGATAATAGACTGAGGCTAGATCAAGACTGGCACTCGCACATGGTAGCTTCTAGTCACTAGCAAGTTACAGCAAATCTTCATCTGATCTTCTGGAGGGCATTGCAAAGGATCCCAATCTCACCTGCAAAAGGAAATAATCAGAGTAATTAATTCCAGAACTAGCCCATTTCTAACACTCTGGTATGTTATTTACCCATTATATCCATTCTCTTAAAGAATAAGGTGAGCAGAGAAGTGCTGAACTAGACACATTTATTAGGGTCTTACTGCAGTTAGGTCTGCAGTCATCCCTTTGCCTTCATTAGCCATAGAAGGCTGCCTCACAGGATCAGAGGAGCTGGCTCTCAACAGGCTAGCCAGTGTGAGGGGGAAAATGGGATCTAAGCCATGCTTCTCCTTCTCTTCCTTACTGAAAACAGCTAGAGCCACATCTCAGGATCCACCTCAAGGCCATCTGGCATTTCCTAGCATCTCTCCCAAAAATGGGTTTCTTCAGATTTAACAAGTTACAGCCAAGTGGAAATGCTTGTTGAAGCTTGGCTGGAATTGGGAAGTAATTTTTTCATGAGAAGGGAGATGTGTGCTGCCTTATCTTGGATAGGCTTAGAGCATTAAATGCAACCAGATGGAATCCGCCTTGTGGTTCCTATTTCTAGCCCAAGTTTTGAGGAATTCAAGGTAACAAATCTGCAATTCCTTACTATTGATCGTGTCAGCTAAGTTCTTCAGCTGCTTTGCATTGTCCAAGACTTCAATCCTCTGTGTGTAGGGATTATACCGAACAGAGAAAGGACGAGGGATTGTTTGAGCAAATTTCCTGAGGGAAAAAACAAACAAATGTACCGTTGAAATTTTTTTTTTTCACTAACTAGTGTGTGCATTTGTTGATTGTTGGGATAAGAAAATCTTTGGGAGGAGATAACTGGAATTCCTACTGACTGATCTGAGACCTACAATATTCTGCAACACACTTGAAACTGCATTTGTCCGCATCACCTCTGTTTTTTTCTGAACAGGACTAACTTAGGTATTGGCATGGCAACACTGCTCCTGGTATAGGCCAACTGTGTAGCAACAGGAATCTGCCAAGCTTGAAAACCTCATTTTCCTTTCATTAGTGCAAAATGTAGGAATTCTAATCCAAGTCTGAGCTTCTGGGGAGTTAAGGACGAGGATCTACACCATGTTGCTATACCAAGGAGCAAGCAGAGACCTAACTTCTGGCATGGTCTAGCTCTTAAATTACCTGGAAGCTACCAGGTAATTTAAGAGCTAGACAATAGTTAATGGAGTGAAGCAGCATTCTCTGTTGCAAAACAGTTAATTCCATGTCAAAAGCATTAAGATTTTGATGTCTTGAGAAAATAATAATTTGCATAACCACAGAACTGCAGAAAGAAGTGCTCTGAATGGGATGAGAAGCTCAGACCTATTGTTCCAGGCTCCTTGTAGATCCCAGCAGGATTCTGGCTTATATATCTGTTTTGGATTACTGGAGTTATTGCTGAAAGAGGAAGGGAGGCACGCAGGAGTTGATTATGGAGCCCCACTACACAGATTGTGACTCAGCAGGGTAAATCCCATACTCCTAGAACAGTGGAATATGCTGGATGCCACCCCACAAAGCTTCTTCAGTTTAAATCTTATTATTATCAGCTAAGGACATTGTCTCAAACAGAATTCAGTATGAACAGGCCACAAGGTGTGACAGTGAAAAAATATTACATTGACTATGATGAATTTAGCAGCATTGGTCTAGTTTTTCTAAGAGGAGAGATCACATGAGAAAATGGCTTTCCTAAATCTCATCTGAAGGTGAGATCTCAGTTAGAAGATGAATGCCTTAAGCCGAGATCTTCTAGGTCAATCTCAGAATAATTTTTCAGAAAGGTGTTCTGTCACCCACAAACACACATGTCCAGATGCAAGCCACTAACACAGGTACTGGACCAAGCCCCAGAACTGCTATTTTAATTTAACCACTTTTTCAATTTGGTCACTGAAAATTTAAAAAGCTCCAAGATATTTTGTTGCAGCTAAGTAAGGCAGCATCTTCCTCAAGGAGCTTGCTACTCAGAGATATTTACAGAGAAGGCAGAAGTTCTGTGCGCGATATTAATAGCACAGCCCAGAAGAGGCTTTCCCAGGTATCTCCCCAGAGAAAAGGGCACAAGGAGAAGCTGCAGACTTATGACAACTAAGGAAGCAACAGGGGAAAGAGCTAGGAAGACCTCAGAGTTGGGGAGCCTGAGTTAGCAGGTTATCTCAGGATGTAGCATAATTTATCTGTGAATGGTAGAAAGATAAGGGACTGCAGGTCTGGAACAAGTTCGTGTGTGGCATCTCCAAGTGAAAAATATGTTAGCATGAACCAAGGCAAACCTCCAGTGGTTTGAGTAGCATCCAGAATTATAACTGTGTGTTGGTGTTTTAACAGGAATAGAAATACTATTAGTCAAGGTGAAAACCAAGCTGAACCCCAACACAGGCTGAGCCAGTCCTGTTCCAAGAATCAGAACTGAACCTGGACATAACTTCAGAGGAAAAGGAGTAGATACCACAAGTTTTGGTTTTTTTTTTCTTGCAAGAACTGTTAATTCTAGTAATGGTAAAGTTACTTGGTTTGCATTATTTAGCCAGATTTGACCTTAAATGTTAATATCACTGCAATTGAACAGATAATTTTTTTTTGTTGCATTTTGGTTAAACAGATGAAGTTCTTAGTTACACTAAGCACAATTTCTTGGCATCATGTTTAAGGTATATTCCTGTTACTACTAATGTTTGCCCAAGATTCAGAGGATAAAAACCTTTATTGTCTTAAAGCATTGCACATTTTTTTCTAAAGCCTCTCAAAACATGATTGTCAACCCAAGACCCATTATGGCAATGAGATCCACAGTATTCACAGCAGACAAGAATGGGTTCTTCTCTGGAATGATTGGGGTACCTTAGCTTATCTTTTGCATCTTTAAAACTTTCAGCAACATAGTAGATAGGCTGGAACTCAGTAACGGGGTACTTCTGCACAGAAGTCTTCTCCAGGACAAGAGGCTGAATCTCAGGCTTACTTGATAAACAATACTATGAACAAAAAGGTAAGAAATTTATTTCAGTGCATGAGTGTTTGAACGAGCTGTGAAAGAAATAAAGAGCCACCCCATTTCAGACAGGGAGGAGTTGCTCCTGTGGTATACAGTGATAATGTCATTTACTGGGAAAGAAGGAGGTGAGAGTTCCCTGCGTATCCATACACCTACACATTTATCAGAGCTCTCCAATGAAGTACTACATCTCATGCTATTTCTATTCACAAAGTATGAAGGAAAAACAATGATCTGAAGACATTCAGAAAAGAAATTTAAATAATTATAAACATATTTGAGATATTTTCTAAAACATACCTGCAGCTCCCCAAATGAAGACAGCAGCCCTGCACCATATGCCTTGAGAGAATCTCCTTCCTTACATAGTCCAAACTCAACTGTAAACCAATAAACCTGGAAAGAAAATGAGACAGAAACTTATGATTCCTTGACAAAAATTAATATGTGTGCACCATTTATTTGAATACATTTGGAGTTTTCACTTCTATATAAAATGTTGCTATATGTCAAATTCAAGTGTAGCAATGCAATCAGTGTCTCTTCAGACTGAAATTCTTCTCTTGGGAGAAGCATAGTACTAGATTCTATGTGCCTGAGAATAAGTCCAGTTTCATGACAAAGTTGTGTTTTACTGTGCTTATCTTTGTCAGCAAGGGCAATAAAATTACAGCAAAAAATTATAGCAATAAAGGTAGCCAACCCAGTGGAAGTTTGAACTTTAGTTATGAAAAGCCTGAGTCCTGCTTCACACAGGGCATCTGACTGCAGCAGGGGCATGAACAGGCTGTTGGTGCAATAGGGAAGGAGGATGGTGTTTGTGGCCTAACTCCTGGGTCTGTCCTTTTGAAGGGATACCTGCCCTGGCTCAGAAGGAACTACCCTATCCATCAGAAGGGTCAAAGATGGTGGAATTATTTTCCCAGGTGGCCTCCGTTTGGCACTGGGGACCCTAATCTCAGAGGGATGTCCCCGTTTTTTTGCAGCTCTGGGTCTCAGTAGTCTCAGAGTAGCATCCAGGTAACATATGTTGACTACAGAGGATATTGCCTGCCTGGGAAAGTGGAAGAGATGCATGAAGGTAAAACAACTACAGAAGCTGCCTCTTGAAATTTCCTGTGGGGATGTAGTAACATATAATCTTTTCTTGCCCAATATGTTTGTGCTAGAGGAAATCTAGTTTGGGCTTCTGTGTTTAATCACAACTGTCACTTTGAATAAGGGGTGCCAAAGCTATTTTCCTTCAGTGCAGCTCTTTCAGGGTGGGGTTTTCCAACCATGGTCTTCACTCTGATCCCATTCAGCTCTATGGGAGTTCTATCAGTGACTTCAGTGGCAGCAGAATTAAGACAACGCAGGGAGCTTTGGAAAATTGAACCCTCATCTATTAAATTACCGTAGCAAGTTTCTCGATGAAATCATCTGGAGCTCCCAGAGATGCCAGTCCAATTTCCTGTAACAATAAACCATTATTCTTCAAGCTGTTTATTGCAAACATTCTTCCTGCCCCATCTTATGTAATTGCTCACATTTTAAATGTTACCATTGCTTACTACCACACACAAATGTTTACAGGACATGTTCCTATCATGCAAGATCAATTTTAAACCAGAAATCTCTCCAAAAATTAACAAAGGGTCTTCTCCAAATGTCATTTACAAGGAATGATCCTTTGTGCCTGGTACAAAGCCCATTGAGGTCAAATAAAATTTTCCTCTTGCTTTGACAGGCTTTTGATCAAGTCTACAATGAACATCTGAGAGAATGGTAGGGATTAAAGGAGGCAAATCAATCACACCTACACACCTTATATATTTCTCTTTGTTTTGATGGGTCCTGATTAAAGGAGTTTTCCTGGAGCCTTGAATGAGCAATTTTTTTGAATAACAGGGCATGATTTGAAAGAGCTTATTCATACCTTGGGAGCTAATGGAGATTTTTCCAGGAAGCATGTAATAGTTGGATTCAAAAGACAGACACATGAGACTACATATAACCAGATTCCTTTCTTGATTTGCTCTAGTGAGGAATGCATAGCACAAAAATCAGGGGGCTCCCCCCACACACAGCAAAGGCATTGGAGCAGCTTATCACCATGTCAAATATTAGTAAACCAAGGTACAGTAGGGCTCATCTGGAAGGAAACAGCAGGTCTGGGAAAGGGCAAAGCCTGAAGGCAGTAATAAGAACTTACTAACTAGATCAAACTGACTTTTGTCTTTTGAGGTGTTACATTGAGCCTGTGTTCCTTCCCTCCCTGCCCTTCTCTCTCTCTTTCTCTATGTCAGTCTTTCTCTCTTTATGCCTTTCTCTCTTTGTGTATTTCCATGTTTTCTGGTAGGATGCAGCCAAAAGTTTACTGCTTCACCAGGGTTTGGCTTTTTTTCCAAAGACATTAACACTACCAAAAAGAAATCTCTCCAGCCTCCTCCCATGCTTACAGCTGAGACAGTTCCTCACTTTACTCAGCCTCCAATGTCACTTCAATAGAAAACAAAACAATATCTTCACTTTCCCTAACATTTGAATATCATGGTGAGGTAATAACCCATCTGACTCATGAGCTATGTGACCACTCAGAAGGATCAACATCTGCAGGAAGGTTTTAAGTTGATGGCTTCACAGGGCCTGTCAAAAAGCAACTCACACAAGATCATGTTTGGAGCTGGACTTCATGATTTCACCTACGTGAATTGTGTCCAGATTTCAAGCAATAAATAAACCATCTCAGCCACTCTTACACAGTATGCCTAAAGGTGAATCAGCACCACCCTTCACAGCTCTTAGATCATCCTCTGAATTACTGTGTGTTTAATTATATAAATAACATAACCACCAAGTAACTTACCTGGGAGAACTGAGCAAAACTGGGATCAGCAAAAAGAGGTACATGTCCTAGCAGCTCATGACAAATATCACTGCAGGAAAACATGACATCTGAATAACAGTGAATCAGGAAAAGTCCAGCAATGTTGGAAGAATGCCCTAGAGTTAGCAAACAGTCAAGAGCGCATTTGCTCCTACCAGATATCGTTCACAGGAAAACATTTTGCTCTGAAATTATTCTTGTGATGGAAATACTTGCAAACCCCAGGGTTTTCTGTGCTTTTGCAACATACATCCCTCAGCAGCAGGGACTGTTGGATTTTTCAAATACAGAGAAGTGATTTGGTGAGATGGAAGGAGGAAGGGAATAAGATGTCCAAAAAAAAGCCTAGTCTGTGGAAGACATTTCAGCTTGGTATGATGAAAATGGGGTAAACAAAAGCAGGAAGGAAAAACAGAAGACTCAAAATAGAAAAAAGAAAGGGAAAAGAGTTTTTGGAAAGTAGGAAGCAAAAAAAACAAGAAATAATTGCAACGATATGAAGCAGAATAAGAAATCTGTCTTTAAAGTGGCAAGTGGAAAAGGACAATGGACAGGAAAAGAGAGAAACACTCCAAAATGAAAAGGAAATGGGTTCAGTGGTCTGGGATTCTCCTATCTTACTGCCAGAAGCTTGCTTGCAACAGGTTGAGTCCTTGCTGCACTACTTGGGTGCTAACAGCTTAGCTAAATGTCCTTGTGCACTGCTCTCTTGAATCCCAGCCACCGCACAAGACAGCCTTCAGTAGCAAAACTATGTCATCTGCCCCAGGAGAACTTGCAGAAGTGGATGCAGATTGTTAAACAGACCAGAAACACTCCATAAATGTTTTCAGAAGAGAGCAGTCCCTTGGCTGCCCTCCCTCAGCTCTGTTCCCAGGAGTGCTGCAGAGTCCCACGCATTTACTCCCAGTTGGGCTGACCCTGCTGCTGGTCTGCTGCAGCTTTGCACCCTTTGTGTGCCAGAATACTCACGGCTCTGGGGTGTACATGGGCTTGGAGGCATGGCGGATGTACTGCGTGGAGTGGAACACTCGGAAGGCCAGCCCGGCCAGGAAATCCCGGGAGGAGAGCAAGCCTGCAACAGGACGCAGCCGAAACCCAGTGCAGCCTGAAGGGGCAGAAAGACAGCACCTTAAAAGCAGCTGGTATGTTTGACTGATCCTTATCTTCACAGTGGGAAAATTTGTTGATGGTCTGTCTCGGGTTTTTTTAAATCTCTTTTTGTTAAGTAGAGTTTAATTGCAGGCTCTTTTCTGCCCAGGTATGCCAGCAGCAGAGTATCTGGGCATCTGTCCCACTGTACCCTCAGAAGCATTAGAGAAGGACCTGGGACACAGGCTAAGCAATGTCCCCAAACATCATAGGGAGCCTTTGATAAATCAGGGATCGTTTTTCTTTCTCTGGAAGCATGACCCCCACTGACAGCTGAGGCCTTTCATTTAATTTGGTTCTTTTAGGTGCTTCAAACTTACTCTGCAAGAAATTTGAAACATCTTCAAGCTGGGGAATATTGTCCTCCCTGTAGCCACAGTACTTCTCCAGCAGTGGGAACACATGGTTGTGTTCATAGCAAGCATGAGTTGGATACAGACTCTTCAGCTCCCTAAAGACAGTGCCCCAAGTTTTCTTTTCTTCTTCTGTATAGGTGACACGAGGAATAGGTTGGCCACTAGAAAGAAAATGGATACCCTCAATAGCAGCCACAGAAAATGTCCTATGCCATCAACATCATGCTCTTTATCCTTTCCCATTTGCCATTTTCAAAAGAGTTTTCTTATTCTGCTTCATGTTGCAGCTTTACTAGACCTGGTCAGGAGCTGCTGGTGCAGGAGGGGAGATGCTTTTGGGCTGACACACAGGTTAAAAGGAGCTTCACTTGTGCCTAGGCACTGGCTGGAGAGGACTCTACTGACCTTGGCTGAGGTAATCGCCTTTAGACAGCTCCTTGCATTATTGTGTTAAAAATAAATCAGTGCTTATTTGTCTTTTAAAGGTATTCTTCTAAAAATACTGGCTGGCTGTTGGCTTCAATTTATTTTTCCTTCTAGATATGAAGGAGCTGTTTTACTTCTTGCTCTACTGAGCATTATATTAATTGTTTTTGTAAAAACATGGTACCATCAGCTCCATAAAACTTGTTGCAGTGACGAGAAATTCTAACCTGTGCTCTGTGCTGTAATAGATGCAGACTCCAGCCAGTTTGACTTTTTGTAATTGTAAGGAGTAATTATGATTTAAATCCCACCCTCAGGCCTCCACGTGCTTAGCTCATGTTGAAGCTAACAGGAGTTATACATCACAAGCAATGCAGTTTGGCCTCCTGTGAATACCCAATTCCTTAGCAATAATGTTAAGGCCATAAGTGAATCCAGCAGCTTTGAAAAATCAAAGGGGTTTAAGTAGCTTAATAGGGTTACCAACACTGTGGGAATAATGCTGAAGCTTTCCAAGCCCCAGATACCCACTGTTAAACTCTTGATGACACCTCACCATCTCCCACTCCCTCACTTTCTCTTGAGCCTCAGGGCAGCTCCTCTGGACAACTATCACTTTCTGTCTCTCTGTATCAGCTCTCCTTGATCCGTGGAGCTTTAAACATCATATTGAATTATGAGGATTGCCAGGGGATTTTTGTTCCTATAGCACTCCTAAATAATCCTCAACCACCTTCCAGGGCTACAGGGGGAAGCTATTTAAAAACTTTCAATTTCAATTAAAAAAAAAAATTCTAGGGATCAATGCGGCCAGAAGCAAAGTAAGGCAAAGGGAAGAGGCAAGAAAGCAAAGAAAAGAGAAGTCAGGATCATAAGAGAACAGGGAAATTGAGCATTCAACAAAAGCAGCAGGTAAATCTATCAGGAAAGGAGGCAAAAAAGCAAAGGCAAAGTAGAGGCAAACAGCACAAAGAAAGAGGACAGAACAGATGCAAAAGAAGGGATACAGAATAGGATTAAACTAATGTTAGGAAGAATATAAGGCAAGCAACCACTGACCCGTCTCATTGTTGCAGCTGTGAAGCGCCTTCAACTTAAGAACCCTTGCCTTTTCAGTGAAACCTGATAACTTTGGTTGTGCCTCTCATCCTGCCCACTTCTCTGTATCTTCTGTGGGATATCTAAGAATGGACATTAGATCTGTTCACAACTGGACACAAAATCTTATCCAAATTTTCTAGCTATAAACTGGGTTTCTGACCTTTTTCACCTGACATTTTGTACTTTCCATCAGTCAGTCCAAATTTTCCTCTCGTGTGATTACATTATCAGCTCTTTGGCTCAGGGGCTATCTTTTGATCCTGTGCAAAGTGTAGCCCAAAATTTATTATATTCATTTTTTTTCTTTGCAAACACAGTTTTTACCAGTCCCAGCAGTACTGATCTATACATGTGAGTGTCTCTTGGAAGAGAATTTTTTTCTCCTCCAGATCTGATCATTGAAAGCAATCAAATAAGCCTATTCTGACTAAATTTATCATCTCTATTAATTTATTTTTCTTGGGAAATGAAAGCCTAAATTGCTGATTGCAGCTGGATTAGACATGATAAAAGTAGGGTAACAGACACTGGATTAGCATCAGACCATAAGTTATTCATTATTTTAATAGTGTATGCAGATCCTGCTTTAATGTTAATGATAGGCACTCCTCCCCCAGCCCCGGTTTAATGGGGAATACCAGATTTATTCAGTGCTCAGGTCTTTGTAGTAGCAACAGTCTGCTGCTCAATTAGACAACAAAGCTGGGAAAGAGGGGTGTTGTGGGGAGAGAAGGGAGATGATGTCTCTTCTGAACGTGTGCCTGGAACAATTTACTTTTGTTTTGCTGCGATTTGGGGATAAATGCATGAACAGGAAGATTTAAACACATGGCAGAGGAAAGCCAAGAGCAGAAGGATGCTTGTGGAGAAGTAGAGATAGCCAGCAAGTTGAGCACTCTAGGAAAGGGCAGGAGATGAGGGCTTTCTTTCTGCCCATGCAGTGGGTACTCACTGTCTGTAGTTGTAGGCAATATCAGCAAACTCCTTCCTCCGGGCACGGTATACGGGATCTTTGAACCCCTGAGGAGAAACAGTGATGGTCAGCCCATGCATACGTGCAAAAGGTGAAGAGTCTTCCTCCCACTGAGCACCCTCAGGCATGGCTGGTGCATCCAAGAAGTGCAGCAAGGCCAGTGGGAAAGCTGCCTCCTTTCTGCCAGGCTCCACTCACCCAAGGCACCGCTCCTTCCCGGGCTGCAGAGCCACTGGAGCAGCCGTCCAGCTACAGTCTCTCACCACCCCACCCCACCAAGTTCTTTTTTTTTTTCTTTTTCTCATTTCCACTTCCTCTAAGATAGGGAAACTTGTTTCTTTGCAGCAACAAGATGCTCCTGGTAAGAGCAACCCAGAATTATCAGTATTTGGATAACCATGACCTTCTGGTTTCCCTTGAAGCTTGTTGCTGCCCCTGGCATAGCTGGGCTGCTCTAGAGGAGCAGAATCAAAAAACATTAGAAACACATTCATCAACTCAATGGACCTTTTAGGCAGATTTTCAGCATGAACCACACTTGAAAGTGTGGCTCATTTTCAAACTGCTAGAGGATCAGTAGCCATTTAGCAGGCAAAAAAAAAAAAACCCTACTTGTAGTACAAATTCAACTATTTGAAGGCAATTAATGACTACAAAGAATGTCTAAAAGACCTTGTGTCTGGGAGCTTGACCTTTGCAGCTAATTAGCAATAAAACCAAGGATAAGAAATAAAACCTCCAAATCTTCATCTGGGATAACCATTCTCCTACCCCAGTGTGCCTACTCTTCACACTAAAAGATCCTCAGGGTCAGGAGTGCCTTCACCACCTGGAGTGCAAAAACATCCTCCTTCCAAGCCAGGATGCCCTTCTGCAGGGCAAATAGGAACAGCTCCCTGGGCACTACAGCAGTCCATAAACACATCTCTTGGTGGTGAACAGCACAACTGCACTGAGGGGCCACAAAACACAACCAAGTACAGGAGGCAGCTGAAGTGGACTGTAAATTCACAAGTGTGAATCAAAAAGAGGCAGCCAATGGCCAAAAATATGCACTGTCCAAGAGTAACCTGTCATGGAGGTCAGTGTGATTAAATTCCATCCATCACTTAACTACTAAAAACATGGGCTCCTTTAATTTCTCTTTTTCTGCACTCTATGGACTGTCAAACCTATTTACCCCAGCAACTGTCTTTCTTTTCTAAGGCACAAGTGCTCACTAATTCTAGGAACTGGAAGAGAGATGCTTCATTCCCTTTTATGTTTGTTTTTTTTTTATTCTTTTTTTAAGTACAATCTTGGTCTATTCCTGCATGACACACAAGGGGGCCATTGGCTCAGTGTACCTCCTTTCTTTCTGCCTTTCCTATGACCACAGTGAACACATGAATCATTGCACATGGTACATAACACATCTCAAATTAAGCAATAGGTAGTGAATGACTAATCACCCTATCTCAATTAAACTAATAGCAGCAATTTTTGGTGCACTGCATGTAATTTATTTATAATCACCCTATCTCAATTAAACTAATAGCAGCAATTTCTGATGCACTGCATGGAACTGAGTGTGTTTTGACAAATGAAAGTAAGTTGTTGTTTACTTGGAGAGGGACTAGAGGCAGAAAATATTCTTGTATTTGAACAAATCTGAAAAACCACAAAACAAATTTTTTTTTATCTGCTAAGTCAATGAAAAAAATTTTCTGATGTTACCATTTAACCACAAACTTTTTGGACCAAGAACCTTTTATTTTGTTATTGTTTTTCACCATGTTGTTCTTTGTCACCATAAAAGTACCATATCAGATTTAGCATCCACACAACAATACACTGAGCTAAATTGTGTGTATGCAATCAAGGATGAAAAAGTCTTTCTTTCTCTGGACTATGATATGTTGCTTCTTTTTCTTGTCAGTGATGCACAAAGTGAGCCTCAAACCACTATATCGGAGCCCCCTCGGAAGACTAGATGCATCCTTGTGGTGGCCCTGTTCTCTGAAAACCACTACAGCTTTTAAGATCTCCTGGCATTTGCTCAGTTATAGCAACCTTTGGTTTGATTTACTCCATGATCAGGGATTGAGCTGATTATAACCCTAGAAATGCCTTCTTGTCCTGTACCATGTGAGATTTAGTCTACTAGAGCTGTACTAAAGGAGAGCAAATTTAAATGAAACATCAGTGCCAATAACTAGAAAAAATGCTAAAAATAATTCTTACAGGATGATCAGCGTCCAGTTCTGCTCCATAGCTTAGGATCTGATTGGCAAACCTGTCCAGCTCTTGGATGCTTCTTGGGAACCATGGCACTGCAAAACAGAAAAGAAATAGAGACTGGTATCCTTCTTTGTTACTTGACTTTGGGGCTTCATCTGACATTTTCATCTTCTCATCATATATGTAAAAAATATAGGCAAGGGGATAAATTCTTTCAATCCTTTTCCCTGTAGTAGGAAACAAGAACAAACCAAGCAAGTTATCTTGAATTTGTGATTGTTTTACATTGTTGGAAGAATACAGAGGTTCTGACCCTTGGTGCAGAGCTGGCTTGTAATGTTTATGATTTTCTGTTTATTACTTCTGGTCTCTTGGCTTATCAAAATGAGAAATTTTTCACAATAAGCCAGAATCTTCAAAGGAATGACAAGAAACCCCACCACAAGGATAAAGAATTTTTGGACTGTCTGAAAGACTCTAAGACCTTCTTGGTGGCCCCACTTGAGGTAGGATTCTGAAACAAAACAAAAAATGGCATCTTAATACCTCAGACTAGCAAAGTATCACTGCAGTCATTACACAGTAATGCATTAACTTGATTAACTTTCTTGGTTGGGTTCTCTATTGCCATGTAATTCATATTCTGTACACACTGTCAGCCAGCATGTGAGAAGGGACCATGTTGACCACACAGAATGTAATGCCCATGTGACCCTCGCTACAGAAGGACATAAGCTGAAGGACAAAGAAGAATCACAGGGATTTTCAGATGTGATGTGTTGAGATGAGAAAAGAGTAAGTCCAGCATCCTCATGGCAATTCAATACAAGGACTGAACAGGGGCAGCCTCTATCAGAAAAAAGTCTGCAATTCATTGAGAGACTTTCTTGTACGAATGGGTGTTGCTTGCTCAGTCAATGCTTGGAAAACAGCTGATTTCCCTCTGTGGCTCTCTGCTCAGCGGGGAGCACTGCTGCTCAGCCATACCTCCCCATCTTATTTTGAGGGCTGTGCCAAGTGAACCTGAGCCTCGGCCAGCAGCTGCTGAATGAATTCCCCGCAGTGCCTTGGTGACCGGGCTCATCCCAGACCTGATCCTCCTACAGGATAAGAGGATCTCTGTCTCCAGGACTATTCAGCAGTGCATTGTGCCGATCCTCACGGAGGAGGAGGGCGCTTGTGGCACTGGGTTTCTGCGAGGCACCTCCACAGAGGCTCTGGAGCAGCAACAGCAGCTCTAGAGGGCTTGCTTTGGGGGGCTGCTGCTCAGCCCCACGCAGACAGAGAGACGGTGCCCACTCCCCTGACTGCTGTCCCATCGCCAACCTGGCTTCATGCTGGGAGCCTTCACATTCGTTTCCAGCAGGTAGCTGGCGGCTGCAGGCCAGGAAGATCCCGGGATGCCTGAGCTTCCCGGGATGCAGGGTCCCGCCGCGGCGCTCGGCGGTGCCTCCCCTTCTCCCGCCCAGCACAAGTGGGATTTGGTCCGCCCCTCTCGAGGATACGCACGCTTCCCTTGGCCCTAAAACCAGACCTGAGCAAGTCACTAGATGGCAGCAGCAGACCCAGGATGGCCCCCAAAGGGGTTTCTTTGCCGCTGGATGTACCGCTGGTCCTCTTAGTTGGTCCAGAAACTCTCTCGCACCTCGCTGTCAGTTTCCTGCACCTCCAACCCCTTCACTTAAACTACTCACAGGGGGGAGTAGAAAAAGGTATGTTTGATCCACACAGGGGGGTCACTACTTACACCATGTCCTGCCCATTTTCTACCTGGATTTAGTCTCCTGGATGTATCACCGAGCTTTGTGTGATGGTGGGGAATTGCTTCACTGTTTTGTGCTTCAGACTCCTCACTATGAACCTGGGGTGAGGCACACTGGTGAATGGGTTTGTGTTAGGCAGTAGGGGGGAAAAAAAGCTGCCTGGCAGCCCCACAGCAAAGGGTTTGTCAGTGTTAGAAAAAAACCACTGTTCTCAGCGATGCAGCGTGAACTGAAGGGTCCAGGCTGTATGGAAAAAATGGTGGGGGCTGAAGTCTGCACTGGATTTCAGCACTGATGTCTGTAGGACTTTGCTGGTCTGAACAAGAAAGGTCTCACTGGGCAGGGTTTGAACCATTCCTGACTTACTTTCCATACTGACTCATTTTCATTAAATATTTTATGCTCAAGATTGCTTCTGTACTTGGTGCAGACCTCATTATAAACTCAAGGCAAACTGACTCCAGGCTGATGTGGTGTCAGTCCTGGGTGTGGAGATGGGTGGCTTGCTTTTTCTGAGCTGGAGAAGCAGCTTATCTTCCTGGCATGAGGTCCTGATCCTGCCTACCCAAACACCAGCAGTAGCTAAATGAGAGCAGCTCTAAGCTTGCAGAGTTGGATGAAAGTGGCAGGCTGTGAAAGGAAAATCCCAAGGAGGCTTAGTGCTGCTTGCACCAGCATAAGTTGGGTCCTGGAAAGTGCTGAGCTTTCTCAGCTCTCATAGAAATAAAAATCAAAGGCTGAGCACAGTTCTGGGGCAAACACTGCATTAAGTCCATACAGCCCTGACATCAAGGGCCAGGGTGAAGAAAGGCTACTGGTGGGTCTTCTGCCTAGATGTGATGTGCCAGGATGCTGTCCCCAGCCCTCCCAGAAACTATTCAAAAGATCAAATCAAATTACCCCCGGCTGAATCTATCCCATATTTTGTTTGCAACATCCTCCTCCAGCCCGTTCTCCAGACTCGCTGTCTGTCTGCACAGCCATTAATGAATTTCCAGGGCAAGCTCTTGCAACACTGGGCCTCTGTGAAGGTCTGAGGAGCAAACGTGGGCTGATCAGTAATAAATATTGATTTGTCTGTAAGTGAAACAGCAGCATTTATGGGATGGTGCTGGACACCCAAGTGGTGACCAAATTACCGTGGGGTCAAACGCTGAGCAGAATGCTAATAAGCCATTTATATGAGAGGCAGCAAAGCAGGGGCAGTGAGGACTTCTGCAGAATCCTCCACTTGGACCATTTTGAGGCGGGTCAAAGACAGGTCTATGCAATTTATAGCAGTTCAAGGCCCAGGTTTAGCCCTTTCTTAAACAGTCTCAAATGCTCTGGCCAGCCTCAGGGTCTAGCAAACAAGGCCCCTACAGATCCTCAGCTCCCAGCTTGTTTCAGAAATGCAATAAATTGTCTGCATTTCCCTAATGCTGCAACAGAATAATATTTAATTACTTTTGTTCATGGGCTCCAAGTAGACTGCAGATACCCATCTTATTTCCAAAAAGAGACATTAAGAGATGCACTGTGATTTTACAACAAATTTTTCCATCTACACAAAGAGCTTTTGGCCCAGCAACTGCCAGCCCTTCTCATCTGAAGTTCTAAAGCTACATTTGGATTTGGAGTACTTTGCTAGCCTGTTCTCACCTAAAATTACAATGTTGATCCAAATCTGATATTTGTAACTATTTGAATATGTCAATAAAATTTTGCATTTAGTTAATACAGGATACTAAAAGCAGCTAAAGTGAGCCCAAAAAAATAAAAAAAGCAAGAAAAAAGAAAAAGCCATTCCTTTATCCCTTCCCCAATAAAGCACATACACACAGCATATAACACTGAGCTATACAGAAGGGACAGAATAAAGAAGTTTCCTCTGAGTGCCCACAAAGCAGTAGCCCAAGAATGGGACTGTGTGCTTACCACAGGAAACAGAAAAAAAAGATTTTTCTTTCTCAAATCATGAACAGGAGCAAAATGCTTAACAGGGAAGAAATGAGAGCATCTTAGGCAGCAGTAAAGGAACCAGTCCCATGGGACTCCAGACTGGCTCTGGGAGAAAACCTTCCCAGCCTTTACCTGCCCACTGAGACAAGTGTGGCAACGTCCCCATAAACCATCTGTCTCAGATTTTGCTCCCTGGAGGCATACTGCTCTTGTTCTCTTTTTTGGGAGTAAGATTTCACACCAGCACATCTGTGAACTATGACCAGATTTGCCAGGAGGATACATTTGAGAGACAAGCTGGCCTAAAATGCACCACGAGGCCTGTTATTTGTTAATGCCACCAGTGATAAAGGACAGGATCTCACCACACTTCCTACAGCTCGGGCTGTTCCCATTTCACTCTGCCCTTGTAGCTGCCTCTGCCCAGGATTTGCCACCCACAGTTCATACCCTAAGCAGGGCTTGTTTGACCTTTCAAAATATGGTCCTTTGGGGATTTCAGTTTGACTGGATCCTTATTACTCATGAGAGGAGTTGAAATTGAAAAAAAAAAAAAAAGAGAAAGAGCAAAAAGAAATATCAATCTTCCTTTCTCTCCTTTGCAATAAATTGTTCCCATTTTATACTATTTCTGAATTGCTGAAACTAACAAACAAACACAAGTTATCCTCTCAAACAGAAGAGGATCAAGTCCCTTTTAGAAGCACTGACAGGATAATCTAGCTCAAAAAACTCCTTTGATCAACACAGTAACACGCAGAGAAATCCTAATCCTACAGCTGACCACAAGAGTTTTGACTTCTGTGAGGTCAGAATTTCACACACAAGACTTTCCTGGATGATGTTTGGAGCTGTATCTCTGTCTGACTCTGGCATATGTTTATAGACAACTTTATTATTATTTAATGAAGTTTATTATTAACTTCTTCATAGTAACTAGAAAAATTAAAGTTAAGCCCTGGTAGGTCCTGTAGCTTTCTTCTAGAAATAAAAAAGCCTCCAAAAGTAAACCTCTTCAATCAGACATGAACATAAATCACCTAATCAACCTTTTGTCCCTTTGTCTATGAATGGAGAAAACTGACTCCAAAGAGAATCTGCTTTCTTCTTTTTTATCTTCAAATGTTATGTCATGGGTAGGACACAAAGGAAATGGTAAAAGGATTACCAGCACTGATCTCAAGAAGGTATTAATGTCCTTTCATGTTGTTCCTAGGAAGGAAGAGGAAGATCCAGACCTAAAGTATTTAAAGTCTGAAATCCTATTAAAATCACATCTGTTATCTGAAGAGGCATTTAAGTCTGTCTCAGACTATCTGCTGGGCAGCCACTGTTGCACCAAGCAGCCTCAGCTCCAGCAATTCTCTGAGAATAAGGAGCATGAACCACTCACAAAAAATTTCCTTCTTTCCCTCCGAAGGCAGAACTGCAACTGACCTCCCTGGGATTCCATACAGTAACAGAGAGTTAGTCCTGTTCCCACCAAAGTGGGTGGCAGAGCCTCCTCCCTAGTTTCCCAGGAGACCTAGTCAGAATCATGGCAAAAATTTACACTGACAGAAAATCTCCAAATTAAAAAAATTACAGTATAGGAAAAATAGAGAGAGAGAAATGCAGCCATAAAGATCCAAGAGGATGTCCTTCTCTACTGGAAAAATAAGTAATTTCAGTATGTGACATAAATAGCCTGTGTCAATGTTAACCTTGTCAGCATATCCTTACCAGTGTCCTTCTTCTTTGTTCGTGAAAGCTCATGGACTGTTGCTCCAATATCACTTCTCAAGGACTTGATGATCTTGTCCAGTGCTGGGACGTTCCTGCCTTCCAAGTTAATGAAGAATTCATACTCATCTTTGTTGAGACGGGAAGGTCGGGACTCAATATGGGTCAAGTTTATTCCTTTCTCCTATAAGAAAGAGTAATTTTGATCCCACATTTTTTGGGAGAAGGAATATGACATAAAGACTGGGTAAATACATGTGTCAGTCAACAAACCATACTGTACCATCCAAATAACTCAAAAGCAACCACTGGACTTGAGGACTTTCACAACAGAGAGAGAAACAGAAAGGAAGAATGAGAAATATGTGGGGTTCACCCTTGTACAGAGCACCATCACAAAGACTAGGCACTAGTGAAGGCTTAGAGAAAGGTGGAAGCAGGATGCAAGTTATAAACAGGCTTTGTATTTTAATTGGCAACTCCAGTACCTCAAGCACATAATGAGAGCTTGTCTGTGTTGACAGAGACATTTCCCCAGGATCAACACAGGAAGAAGGCATTCCACCTGCAGAGTACCCTCTCATGGGAAACTGAATGCTGTTTTGATGAGCATCTTGATAGAAGATTGGATGAGCAGGCAGCTGGGCACCCTGTGAGATAAGCTTCTGCCAAACCTCTGCACAGTCACCTGCAAAGCCACCTGCACAGTTTCCAGGGCTGTGAGCAGCTGCTGGGCAGAGATCCAAAGGGAAACATGGATCTGCACCAAAAAAGGCAGCCTAGGTTTGTGTAAATGAAAAGATGGGTGTTTTAAATTATAGAATCATGGAGTTCGTGAGGTTGAATGGGACCTCTGGAGATCAGCAAGTACTCAGGCTGCCTGAGCAGTTTGCCCAGGGCTATGTACAAGTTTTGAGAATCCTCAGTCTCTCTGGGCAACAGCTCACAAGCCTAATCACCCTCACAGAGAAGGATTATTTTCTTTAGCTCAGAAATTCAAGTTCTGTCTCACCAAACATCTTTGCTGACCATCAGCAGTGTCTCCTAGATCTGAAGAAAGAGATAATTGACAACTGTAGCATTGACAACTATAGCCAGTGGGAAGCTGACCTCAGACATGCTGCCATGTTGATATGTAAGCAACAAGTAGCTAAAAATCGTACTTTTCCAACAAAAAGTAAACAAAAAGTCCAGGAAAAAGAAACAAAACTAAACAAAACAGAAACAACAACAACAACAACAAAAAGTCCAAAAGAAAATCCAGGAACATCT
>VZUA01094606.1:50238-65205 GCA_013401035.1 Horornis vulcanius
TTGAAATTCTCTTAAACTTGGTGTCTCAGTTAGAGGATATACTTCTGTGCCATGAGCACTCTGTAGCCCTTAGCATTGAGCCTCCCCTTCCCTGGAGGAGGCTCCCCTACCATCAGTCCATCCTCCAGGCTCCCATAATGGGGGCTTACCCCTTCCATCTGGGCCATGTTTGGACACTAACTCCTTTCCTGGATGTTTTGCTCTGTGGGTAAGTAGATTCTAGCTGCCATGATGCTTGATGAGCCAGATCTTGGACCTCATGATATGCAGGGGCAGACCCAGGCTAGAGCACACCCTTTGGGCTCTTGCTGCCCATGGAGAACAAGCTGTGACAGGGGCTAAAGTCCAGACAGTTTCACCCCAGCACAGGAGTGGGACATGGGCAGGATGTGAACCTGGGAGTGCATCCCAGGAAGGGACACAAGAGTGACCGGACAATACTCCCAGAGTAACTTTTTTTCCAATCCTTAAACCAAGGAGAAGTTTGTACGGACCTTCTCAGGTCCATACAGAAACCTCCTCTACAGAAAGACATCCTGTGTGCTGATGGCACCTCAAGATCTCTCCTTTCTTTAGGTATCCCCTCAATTCCCTATGACTCAATCTGGATCTTGCTACCATGCTTCCTTCCCTGGGAGAGAGGGCATATTTTCAAGTCTTTCGTATTTACAGCTCATTCAACTCTCCTTCTCTCTGCTTCATGTTCCAGACTAGTTTTACAGACTGTCTAGAAAAGAGCCAAAATCCTCAAAGGCAGTGCTGGAGGCACTGTCCCTTAATCACTCCCAAATCCGAGCTTGGAAAAGAGGGTTGAGCTGTGCTCTCTGCCTGCATTCCCATGCATGAGTGCCCAGAGAGGTGCCAGGAGTCTGGGCAGCTCCCAGCCTCAGCCAGGAGCAGAAAGTTTACAGACATGCAACACGTGGCCATCAGCACCAGCAGCTGCACAGGCTGTGGACCCCCTCCATGGAGTCAACAATTGTAGCACCACATCTGCTCCTGGAAACAGCCTGATCCTATTTGTGGCTTGTCAGTTTTCTCTTTTCCTTCTGCATGTGGCTGCATGAGGCAATGACAGCTGGGGCAGCCATCCTCACATCTCCTCTTGTGAGGCCCCTCTCAGACAAATCCACCACATTTCCACAAGCCAGCAACAAGCTGGTGACACAGACCAGGGGACAAGGCTGGGTATCTCCTGCCCGAGGAGACCATCCACAGGGAGTCTGAGCTAGCTCCTGTGGCATCTCACAGTTAATGTCACTAGACAGCGAAGGAGTACAAGATGAAACAATTCTATTTGTTTCCACTCTTCACCTGCATATCACCACTTTCCCTGTCTATGCTGTGGGTGTCACTGAGCACCAAGTCTGTTTCTCTGAGGCACCATAGCTATGGCCCAGATGGAAAAGCTCAGCTGTGCATGTATGTAAGACTTACACCTCTGTGCGGCTCTTGGAACAGTTACAACAACCCAAATGCAGCTCTGGTTTACACCAGGAATTCACTAACAACAGCCCTGAGGAGCTGTTCTTGTACCATTAAATCCCATCCATCCAGCCATCCATTTCCCCACTACAGTGCCAAATGTAAAACTGATATAAGAGCACCTATCCCAGGTCTCCTGTCAAGCCTTGGTGCTGGAAGAGGCTGCCAGTCAGCACAGAAAGAATTGTCTTTGCTGGGATGGAAAACCAACTGAGTCCCAACCTCCCAGCTGCAATCATGGTCACTGGGAAAACCATGACTCAGATGGTCTAGTTTAGGTATCTGCCTTGGGGCAAGAAATGTCACATCCAAGAAATGGTTACTTTCTCTCTTTCCTCCTAGCTCCTCTACTTTTCTCCCTCTATTTTTCTTTAGAGCTGACAGCAATTTAGTTAGTAGGCAGCAATGCATTTAATAAGAGAATATCAACAGTCTCATTAATTCACTTACAGACATGCACATCACTGATATACGGACATTTTGCAGGACTTAACTGGTCAATTCACAAATTTAGACTTGCTCTTCTGTTGTTGGTGCGAATTTCTTTTTGTCTTAATGAATCAAATATGTCATATAACTCCTAATTATTTTTCCTTTGTACCCAAAACACACAAGCTTTCATTTCCTAGTAAATTGAATTTATGAATGGAAAATATGCAGATCACAACTTCTTAGAATGTTCTAAAGAAATTTCTGTTTTCAGGCACAACTATTAACATGAAAAAGAAAAAAAGCCACAGAACCAATATAAAAGTGTATTTGTTTGGGAGCACAGAGTACACAGCTCTGTGTGTTGCAACACAACCATCCTGAATTGCAAGGATTTCGTGCTTTTCAAACAACATTCATGACATCTGTGAAATATTTCTGCAAGAATAAATAGGCACACAATGTCCTGAAAGGTAAATGGTTCCTTGTTTCCCCAAAAGCTTTCCAAATCACTCACCATAAGTTACTGAGTCCCTTTGGTGTAAAAAAAAAAAAAAAGTGCTGTCATTTTTATGCTGTTCTGTAGGCACCCTCTACCCACTCTGTAGAAGTACTGCAGGTGGGAGATAGTAGAATTTTTATATCAGATTTATTGAAGTGGACAAGAGATAAGAGCTGCCCCCAGCAGAAATACCTTGTGCAATGTGCATTGTGAATCACATAACTCAAATATAACATAGCAGGTTATATTTGCCTTACAAGCTATAAGGTAAATTATTTGGTTATAAGTCAATCTTAGAGCTCAGCCCAACCCACTCCTACCCTTACTACCACAGTTATGATTAAATATTTTCCTCTTAAGTGGAAAAAAATGCATTTTCCCACCCTCATGTCAATCAAAGTTAGAGGTTTTGGTTCAAAAAAGCTACTTCTGCTCCAAGATTTGAAGGGATTTTAAGCTCAGAAAAGAAAATCAAGCTGCTTTCCCCTGTAATAGTAATGAAATAGAATCACAAATACAATCTCCAAGACCCTGTGAAAACATGGCTGCAAGGCAAAATTGTAAGGACCTGAAGGAAAGTATTTACCTCAAATGTGCGCAGGACTTTAGCCAATGCCCCGACTTCTTCTTTCAGAGAGAAAATCAAAGAAATCACACCATTTTTATTGGGAGAGTCTTCAATGTAGCTAGATTCCTAAAAGGAAAGGAAAAATACACAACCAAAAATTACTACCATTCACCCTAGGAGTCAGTTTTGCCTTCCTCCATTTCCCTTTTGCACAGCACCAGAGATGCAAAGAGGGTATAAAATAGCTCTAAGCGGGAATCAAGGCAACTCCTGCTGCAAGAAGCAGAGCAGCTCTGGGGCTGCTCTGATTTATGATGGCAGCAGCACAAATCCCTTTGCTCAAACTAGAACCCTCGTGAGAGCAACCTAGTCAAAAAGGACATGCAAATAAGCCTTATACCATCCTTGCCTCACTTCACTCCTCAGGGATGACTGGAAATATTACTGCACTTTGGTTTCAGCTACAGTGCAAAGTCCTTCCCTCAGGCTTCCTTTTCATCAACACTCAGGGTTAAGTAGAGCAATGTAGATGAGCTCTGTGCAGAGATGCAGACCATGATCCATTCAGTTCTGCTTGTACCTTCCAGGTATCCCCAGGAGAGAGGTAGTATTCACAGGAAGGATATGGAAGGTGATTTTAAAACAAAACAACATTAAGCAAAGTAAATAAATGGAAAAAAAAAAAGAAAAATGTTGGAGCAAACATTTAGCTCTTCCCTAAATCCCATAACGTGTAAAGACTCAGGGCAAGATGTGTTTTCATTTGTTTCCTATGAAGAATTTGTGTTCTGCTCTACAAATTCCAAAAGGCAATTTCCAGTACTCTCAAAGGTTTATATTCATTATTTTCGTGGTTCTCATTACTAGAATGTCTTTGCATGTCTCTACATGTGTTTCTTTTCACAAAAGCCATGTTAAGCAGGGAAGAGCTATTTCACCACTTCAGAAGGAGGAAACTGGACCCTAGAGTAGAGGCAGATCTTAAAAACTGGGTACTTGGCATGGCAGGTAAATGCCTGCTGAGATTTCAAGCACTTAATTTTTCTGATATCAGAGTAAGTTTGATGCACAACCATCACAAACTTTTGGATGCCACATTAACATCTTATTTGCTTGCTTATTTCTTTTTTTTTTTAACATCTACTGACCTTAGATAAATTGCCTGTGGTTAGTATTTCAAAGATCACACCAGACATCTGCAACACAGATGAGTGTAACAAATCCTGGGTTAAAGCTTGATTCTCAGATATTCCTTATAAAGATCTGTATTTTTGGGCAGAGCTTGCCCTCATAGCAATGGCTATTGCTCAATTGAACATATAAATCAGAGTAAAAAGAGTCCCAGTTCCCAAATATTGTCCTCTAGTAAAGATAGCCTTTGTAGAAGACAAATTAATAATCAAATCCAACTGCCCTGAAGCCATAAAGTTCTTGGTGGGTCCACATTTCCTGCGGCAGAGCTATGAAAAGCTGCCTTCTTTTGTAAAGTAAATAATGCTGATTCTCCAAGCTATCTCCAAGGCTGCTGCTAACAGACTGGCCACACATTTTTCTATCTGGCTTTGTTTCCAGAGGCTGCAAAGGTTTTCCAAATGTCTTCCAGCTTTATGAGGGGCCTCTAGTGGGAGCTGTAGTAGAAGTGCTGACTTTACACACCAGAAGGAAGAGTGCCACCTGTTCAGTTGGGATGCTTCCTGCAGCCTCTCTGTGTCTCCTGAGTCCTCATCCAGCCAGGGAGTCAGCCCAGCTCTTACATGGGGAGGACCAAGAGGAAACGCAGCTGGAAGTGATGTGTCAGCTGGCAAATGAAACCCATTTACACCTCAAACAACCACAAGGGAAAACGATGACAGGAACCTGGCAGAAGTCAAAACAAATGTCTGTAGTACTGAAATTTTATGGCAGTGTGACCAAAACTGTCATCTCAAATACTGTCCATGCATTGCTTTTTCCTTCTGTTTTCACCCGCCACAGCCAAAACTGATCTCAAGGACAGAACTGGCTCCATCATTGTCTGCCCAATGGATCAAGATTTTGGTTTTCACTGTCTGTAATGAAACTGCCCTAAAAGACATGCAGTTATATATTTAAAATATTCTTACTAAGTCATGGCATGAGGACCAACTCGAATGCATGTGAAAAAATGAAGAATTTGTGGTTTGGATACTTGCAGGGGATATAATGCAAAGTTCAAGTCCTGCAAGGTAATTCTGATTATAATAATTGATCTCTTTGTACAGTGAGATTGCACAAAAAAGCTTTCAAAAACTTTCCCAAACCTCACTGGTCACTAGCCTTGATTTGTTAAGATCAGCTTTCAATCCATCCTCAGTCATTTTCTCACTCTTGTAAATGAATTTGTATTGGTGCTTAGGAGAAAGACATATTGCAATAAGGAGTAGGCACTAATGCTATACACAGCCTCATACTTGAGTAACTTCTTGCACAATTGCATATGCCCTCAGTTCCCTGGAAAGTCTTTTCACAAGCATCAGTCCAAGCCTGAGCTTGTCACAGAGGAGACAACTTTAATTGCAAAGGATGAGAAGACTAAAATGATTGTTTTCCTGGTACCCAGTTCTTATCAGTATATATGAAGGCAGCCTGCATCAATGCACACTGCAGACAATAAACCTCAACATGTGCACTGGAGGTGATAGCAGTAAAAACACAGGTACTCACATTATTGTTGAGCTTTTTGTAGTTCTTATGCATAGTTTTAACTGTTGATCAATTTTTCCTTTCTCATTTTGGGCTTTAACTTCTCATTCCTCAACATACATGGAGGAATTGCAGCTTTGGGGTAGTTCTACTATTCTGTTACTATTGTGATTATGATTCAGAGTCAAAGAAATAATTTTATTGTGTTGAAATATTGTCTCTGCAATATGTATATGTGATTTATAGTGTGTAATAAATTCAGCTCTAATTTTCTTCCAGTTCTGTTTTTTTTCCAGGAAATAAAATAAGAACCAGTTGATGAGCATGAGCAACCATCCCTGGACCCAATACAATCTCAAAGGAAGTGTTATGTAGATGCAAGGATAGGTTTACACAGCACAAACATGCATTTTCAGTTAGCCACTTTGCACATAGATCAGTATTGCCATTCTGACACAGGTTGTAGTATTAGGGGTCAATAGCTCAATCCTGTCAGCCTTCTAATCCATTGCTGAGACATTTAGCTAAAGCCCTTCAGAGAGAATTCAACACTGTTAAAGCTTGAGAAAGTTTTTCTTGGAATTTCAGGGATATAAAATTTTCACCTCTCTGTTGTAAAGTTCAAACTTACTAGATAGGCAAAATGGGAAGGAAGGGAAAAAATATTTCAAATTAAAAGATTTCTAAGTTACTTGTGAAAATAGAGTTAGTTTCCCAGTCAGATTTCTTAGGGCATTTAAATGCTGATCACCACAGTGGTGGGAACCAAGCAATTGGTTGGATAAGCAGCAAGATGAGACCCTAGAGAAATATTGTGGTAGTTCACCCTCAGCACACAAAGCAATGGGAAGAGAGGCTTCCTTGGCATCTCTGCTCTTATAAAAAATAGAAGCCCTTTTTTTTTGCACATCTGATGCAGCTTGTCTCTGACTTCAGCAACATTGCATAAGACACATAAGTGTAGAATTTTGTCCTAATAATTAACCATGCTGACCTCAGGTTACGTCACTTGCCCCTGCACTAATATCAGTGCCTGTATTCAAAAGTCATGAACTTCAGGTCTTTCCTGTATTTCCCAAAGCAAAAAGTTCAAAGTCAGTCAGTAAACATTAAAAAAAAAAAAAAAAAAGACAAGACAGTCCCAAAATTTAACAAAAAGCTCCACCAGAAAAGCACATAACTTCATCTCTTTTCCTTCAAGAAAAGAAGACAGGTTTTTTTCATCACACACATTTAAGAGCTCTAATAAGCTTCTGGTCTTTTCTGATCCTATGTGGTTTTGCCATATATGCAAGGATTCTGTTGCAATGTTTGTGTGCATTCTCACTGCCTTTTTGTGAGTACAATTAACAGCAGATAAATATGGGGGCTGCCAAAATTGTTCAGGTACTGCAAAGCATCACAACAGGCCACCTAGATTCTTCCCCTCTTGGGTCACATTGCCTCTTAGAGAGTGGAAGACAAGCATAGGAACACAGGAGTCAGGCAGGATATCCCCTCCACCTCTGCAAAAGGCAGGCACAGACCCTATCACTTACCTGGAAAGAGTCACCATTCATTTTGTAGTGCTGTGAGTCCATGTTGCAGAGGCAGTGATGTCTGCACAGGGAGACCTACCTCTTCACTACAGCAGGTAAAACCTTCCAACTTAACTGCAGTGGCCAGAGATCTCTGCAAAGATATTTAAAGTGGAGCTAGCAAGTCAAAGCCAACCTCTTCCCCAGCTCCCTCCCCTGGACAGCATGCCAAGGGGGCGTTCTCCCTGCACGCCCACCCCACCCACCCCTGGCACATGAACCCGCCGCTACACGCCGGCCATCCCCTGCGAGCCCCACGCCTGCCGGGAGCGGCTCTCCAGCAGATTGTTTCTATCTGCACCCAATGTGGAGGAGCAGCATGTCTGAATTAACAGCCTTCCTCCTCCTGATCAACATCAGCTGTTTTCATTTTTTCACATCAACACATCGTTTTCAGTTCAGCCTCTGGCCCATTCCTTCCCACTGCAGCTGCGTGTTCAGCCTCAGGTGGGTTTCCCGTCGGGGTCACTCCCCTTGAACAGACATCAGACATTCTCCAGGATGTGTTCTTTGGATGTCAAACGTCAGGCACAGAAGGCCCTGGCAAGGCACAGGAGCTGAGGATTTGTCTTTTAGTAGGGCCTCTGGGGCTGCTTCCAAAGAGGTCTGAGAGCAGGAGACACCACTCCACTCACCAGACACAGGAGAGAGATACCCAGTACAAGGGAAGCATGAGATAGGAGTTAGCTGCATGAACCTCACACTGGGATATGAGCCAATAGGGAAAGGGAAGAAAGTAAAGGAATAAAAGGAGCAGGAAAGACTAGGTCAGAGCTCCTGGGCACAAAGATGTAGAAGAACTGCAGATGATGTTAAGTGTGCTTGCATATGGTGTCAGACATAAGCACAAGGGGAACAGGGTGGGACACAAATGATTTCAGGAAAGGTTAGTAAAGCATTGATATGAAAGAGCCCAGCTTGAGCTTAATGAGAGTAACCAAAGGGGGTAATGGAAATTGGAAAGCTGTGGCCCAATATCAGGGGGCAGGTGAAAAAATGAAGCAACTAGGCAAGTATCTATCTTGCTGTTTGGGAAGATGAAGTCTTACAGAGACAAATTGCGCCGAGGCAGGTTATCTTGCTATATTTTCATTATTCTCTTTACAGTTATTTTGTCCTTGAGGTAAGCTCTACTACACACACCTGTGCATGTGCTAGTGGGGAACACTAGCAAAGACTTACTGTAAATTGTTCATATGTACAAAACCCAGCAGCCTTACAGTGGGGAAACTGAGTGGAGCCATTTTCATGGTTCTCAGTCCAAATCCATGTTGGACCCCAGGACTGTGCAGTCAGAATACATCCCACTGAAATTATCAATTATATAACATGCATCTGAAGTAACTCAGTGCTTTGGGTGCCAATACATAGCTTTTTCAGAAGAGCTGCTTCTTTGGGCATCCTGAAAGTGCCTGTAGGGATAGAAAGTTTTTTCTGAAGTGATCAGCAAGCCTGAGGCTTGTGGATTATCCCTTTTTGGGACCCCCAAAATTAGAGGGTTTACCCCCACAAAGTCTAGTGCCAAGGTATAAAATGATGAACGAAACCTGTAGCTTTTTCTTCAAGGTTATTTATTGTTTCTTATCTTGGAATTCGCACACCACCTAAAACCCAGGCTTTGCACGCTGGAAAACAGGGATGGCAAAAAAGCCACAAGGTAAAAATCCAAGGCCTTTTAAGAATATATTAATATACATACTATATTTACAATTACATGCCAATAACTACAACCTATTCTAGACATGCAATTTCTACCTCAAATCCATTCTGCCAATGTCTCAGTGCCAAATCACTGCAGAAGATGGAAGAGAAGAAGAACAACAACATGGGTCACCACCCAGGATCCTCCATCTTGCCTTCATATACTTCCATTCAAAAACCACAAAACTACAAAGTTTCACCCTGTGACAAACTAAACTTCTATTTATTTCAAACCTTTGCTGCTTTTAGTTCATCTATGAGCGTTGGAAACTTTTCCCATGGACTAAGGTGAAAGGCAATGCTTTCTTGGGGTTTCAGCCGGGGTCTCAGACCCCTCAGGGCAGCTTGAGGAGTTTTCTACATGCCCTGGACTCCAACATGGGCTGACAGGTCAAAATAGCCAAATATGATGCACACTAAGCACACTGGACCCTGCTCACATGGCAGTAGGATGGGGCACTAGGGAAAGTATCCCCAGTAATTGCCAGCAGCAGAAAAACTACTGGTTTTTTTAACTACTCAGAGAGTAAATTTATTACAGTAGTCAATATTTTGTGTCCTGTGTTTTTGCAGCACAAGGCACAGCCCTATTCATGATAAGGAGACTGAAGGCCACCTTGGAAAAAAGTAACAGTGAGATGAGGATGGTGACAAATCTGATTATAGCTCATGTGCAGGACAAGACAGACTCCAGCAACTAGTCTTGTTTACTTTCCCCACACACCATGCCTTGCCACCTGGTGTACTTTTCAATGACATAAACTATTATTTCCTCTGTTTTCGCCTTCCTCTTTCTTTCCTTCCTTATTTCTTCTCTTTTCACTAATCTTTTATCTTTCTTTTACTTCTTTGTGGCTTTTACATGCTTTTGGTCTTTGTTCCTTCCCTTTCTCCATCCCTTTTCTTACATATGTTCACTCTACTCAATGGTAATGGCAAAGTGAAATATCCAGTACCCAACATACTGCTCATGCCAAATCTTTGTAATTATCTATTTTGCCTCCTACCCCCTGCTTTTTGTATTTATTTTGCAAGATTGCTCCTGTTGTTACGCAATCATAATAATATCACTAGTGTATTGCCACCAGTTCACTGTTTAATCAGTCTGCACTGTCAGAGGTTGCCTGGTAGCAAAAGGCACTGGCTGGAGGAAACAAAGCTCCGTCTTGCCAAGAGGAATTCCCAAATTCTCTTGCTTTGGAGCAAAGTGGTGTGTGGGGGTGTGTACACGTGTGGCCAGTGACATTACTCTAGGAATATGCAGTTGCATCAGCATTTGTTACCTTGGGCCATTTCTGAGTCCAAACTGCTGGAGCTTTTCTGTTCTCTTTGAAGTACTACTTCAGCATGCCAAGCATGGGTTCATCCCCCTGCAGTGAAACTGCCAGCCAGGTTTTTCCACTTGGATTTCAAATTCTCTCATGTTCCTGATTCCGTGGCCGGTGTGAGCACCTGAGCTTTAAGTCTGTTAGTCCTGCTCTGGGCTTTTGCTGCAGCACCCTGCAACCCCTCTCCTTTCAACCATATTCAGATATGCACTGATACCTTGCCTTGCCTTTGTCTGGAAACACGTGTTCTTCATCCAAAACACACTTTCTTTGGGTACACATGCATACATGCATACACCACATGTAGTCCTTTCTGGCTGTGCCCTCAGCAACAGCTCACAGGGTTCTTGGCACTGAAGTTGGCAGGCTCCCCTGGCCAGCACAACGAGAGTCCAAGGGGCTACGGACTTTGGCTGCTTTTCAGACTGCTCTTTCCCACTCATTTGCAGAGTGGTGGCTTCTCTGGAGCTGTGAGTCTTTGAGTCTGGGCGAGGATCTCCCTTCCTGTGCCAGGACACTGGGCCTATCCTTGGCCTGCAGCTCCCTGCCTTCCCTGCTGGTTCAGGATGTCCCCGTGCATGTGAGGCAGCAGTGAGCAGTGAAAGGGGGATTCTCTAATGGAAACAGAAGCCGGTGGAAAAAATTCCCAGATGAGGATTCCATGAGTATCTTAGGTGGTTTGTATTGTGTGCATGGCAGGGGCACATCCCCCTTATCAATATCGTGTATGCATTTACCAGAGACCTCACGGCACTGTAGCTCTCCTTTACACTCCAGACAGGCAGCATTTCCTCGCACCTCCCTCTGCACCGTGCTAGCAAAGCCGCCCAGCCATATCTCTGGCTTACTGCAGAGCCGGGCTCCCCGAGCCCTCAAGGCTGCTCCCCATCCGTCCATCCCGCATTTCCCCGGCTCCTTCACTCCTGGGCGCGGGTGGCCGGGAGGTGGCACTGTGTCCTCACGGCAGAGATGGCTGGCGAGAGCGGGGACCTCGCCTGTCCCGGCTGCCTGCCCTCCCCGGGAATAGCGGGGGATCCGCTTCCCAGCCTGCGCAGGCATTACCAAACCCTCTCCTACCCCTCCTGCTAAGGGACCACCGCTTCGAAGGAGCCGGGAACACACCACCTCCCACCCAAAATAGTCAGCTCTCCCAAAAGTGGCGCTGGGAATAGGCGGGAGGGCAGCCCGGTGTGATTTATCCCCCGGGGCTCTGACGGACGCACAACTCGTGGCCGCACAATGGGGCCACCCGGCAGAGCCGGCAGCGAAGGGCTCCGCTCCGCGGGCGCGGAGGGCAGGGGAGCAGCGGGCGGCACCGCCTGGCGGGACCCGCGGGAGCTGCGGAGGGGCGAGCGGGACGGGGCCGCGGGGAGAAAAGCTGCTTCGACGGCTGGTTTGGTTTGGGGTTTTTGGATTTTTCGTTTGTTTGGGGTTTTTTTATTGTTGTTGGGGTTTTTTGTTTTTTGGTTTGGTTTTGGTTTTTTGGTGGTTTTTTTTTGTTGTTGTTGTTGTTGTTGTTATTGTTGTTGTTGTTTTGGTTTGGTTTTTTGGTTTTGGGGGTTTTTTGGGTTTTTTTTGGGTTTTTTTTGTTTTTTTTTTTTTTCTGAGAGGTTTTTGGGGGTTTTTTGCAGCCCTATATGCAAACTGTCACTTCAGGTTAGCACAAGACCTGATGTAGCTCATTAGCATGAGCTGTATCTAATATGCTTAAAACCTCTAATTATTTATTATGCCCTAATTGACAGCCCAAGAAATGTCTGCAAAGTGATGAGTGTTCATCCCACGACGTCTTTCAAGGAGAATTCAGCAGTGGCCCTGGTCGAACGTCATTTTTAATTCTTTATCGGGGTGCAGGCTTTATTCCTCTTGTAGACGATACAACACCAAGAAAACTCCAGCTTGCTACCCAGATAACCAGCCTTCTCCATCCTGGGCAGGATAGGCAACAATTACTCGAGAATAAGGTTTCATGGTTAAGTTCTTATTTCCATAAAGGGACGCTTAGGAAGAGGCATTAAACTTTATCAAGTGTGCAAAAGTGCAAACACACAGTCTGTAAAAATTATTTACCCGAAGGAACATCTTGCCTTTTCAGGAGAAAATTACTTTCCTCACTTCTGAAGTAGCAAATTTTGAAAATTATATTCACGTGGAAACTGTTTCAAAATAAGTTTACCTTTCTGGGGTTCACACACACACACCACCCCCACCCCATCCCCACCCCACCCCCATTCCATTCTAAGTGCTTTTTTTTTCCTTCCAAGTCTGCATTATGTTTCTTCAGGCCGCACCAACTATTTATTTATCTTTATTCTTTCTCTCTTTCTTTTCATTCATTATTCTCTCTCCCTCTCTTTTTTTCCCCCTTCCTTGTGTGTGTGGCTTCTCGGTCTGATCTGTAGCTTGTTACCACCCACTGCACGCTCTCTCCTGCAGCCGAGGTGTTTCTATACAAACTTTAGCGTCCAGTTGTCATATTAATTATTACACTGAGTAATGACTGAAATAGTCAAAATAAGGGGAGACTCAAGAGAGCTTTTTCTTGCTGCTCAAAGATTCAGCAAAGAAGCCTTGCAACAAAGCACTAATTGGTCCCCAGAAATACTCTGACAAGGCATGGAAGATAGGTTTCATAAAGCCCAGCAATTGTGAAGGGGGAAAAGATCCTTGAATAGACCCCACGCTTCTTTTCTAAACTCTCTTGCTGAGCAAAAAATGGACTGCTTCTTGAATACTGGACTGATCTTGAATGCTATACCCAGCAGAGAAAAAAATGCACCATTTATTGTAAGTTTTTTTTTCCAGCTATTCATGTGTTCTATGTGGAGAATAAGCTGGTTTTGTTTACCATGAAAGACCTTTTACTTTATTTTCACTCTTGGGGGGGAAGCTGGAAAGGCGAGGGGGAGGGTGAGGGGAGGGAGAGAAACACATGTGCCCAAATCCAGACGAGCTGCCTACTGTAACAAAATGGAGTGTAACAAATCCTACAGAAGTCCCAAATGTATCGATTCTTTGAAGATCTATATAGATTAACGACTTTCGTTCTGCTTTTCCAAGGCAGCATTTAATCATAACGTAAATGGTCTTTAAAAAAGAAAAGAAGTGGCAAGGAAAAAAAAAAAAAAAAAAAAAAAAAACCAGAGTTGTTTTTTTTTAAAAAAAAAAAAAAGGCAAGGACATCAAAAGACCTCATGAGTGTGGCTACAATTTAGGCACACAAAAAAGTCACTAGAAAATAATAGATTCAAGATTAAATAAATAAATAAATAACAGAAATAAAAGTGCCAAACGAAAAGAGCAAGAGCTATTTATCATTATATTAGAATTAAGAATTTTAAGGCACAGGTGCAGGACTGTGCATAGGGGTGGGTGGAGGCAGGGGATCTTGGAACAATATTTATTACCTAGAAATCTGGTCCCTTATCCTGCACAGTGAGCAGAGCCCAGAGCCCTTACTCTGTGCAGTCAGCACACAGAGGAGCTGGTAAGATTGGACGTACCTCAGACGTGAGAGTTCATTCCCCAGTGGCAGTGGGAGGAAAGAGACAAGGGAGGAAAAGGCTGTGCCCCCCTCATCCATGCCCCACACAAACACATACCATGACCCAGGGTAGCCAAATGGGTACAGGGCCACAGAGGCACAATCACATGAGTTACACTTGGTGACCTCTGGGTTTCACCAGTTTTGCTTTTTTAAGAGCCCTCAGAGACTGGAGAAGAAGGGACCCAGAAACACCAGTCTTATTCTACCACTTCCAGGAGAAAGGGCAGGAATGTCCCTATATGGTGTTTCTACACCAGTTCTGGAAGTGGGCTGCTCCAGAAGAACTAGTCTGTTTAAATACACACATAGTTTACAGGGCTGCAATTACTTTGATATCTCTGTTAGCACTTCCCAAAGTCACAATGCAGAGCTGGTGATGCAACAACTGCTTCCAGTGCAGTCCATTCTGACATCACACAAGGGATGTTGAACAAACCACCGAGGAGACCTGGATGGAGAGCTCCTCAAACAGGAAATACAAGCAAATATTTTATCCTTCTAAGGTCTGGCTGTTCTGCCCAAGAGTGAATAAAATAAGTTAAAACATTCCCTATGTGATGAGAGAGTAGGCTAGAAGTCAGAAACTGGTCAGTGGTCAGTGAAGAGGCCCCAAAATAAATAGACCCACACAGAACTACTTCACTTTTTTCATCATATGTGCATTAAAAGTTGACATGTTGAAAAATTATAAAAGTACTAGCTAGGAGGTGCACATTGAGGTTCTCCTGTGCTATGTTTCTGGTTAGCACTTTTTAAATTCACACACACAGCCAGGGTCAGAGAGCCAGTGGCAGATGAGAAGAAGTGATTTCTACGGCTCCAGGCTGCTGTAATTGAGGTCAACCACAGCACAGGGCTTACTTTTGCAGTCATTTCCACTGAAACCTTAACATGGACTGTGCAGATCCCTTCCTTCCATGCTTTGGAGCTGGTGTGAGTACCAGGGATTAAAGCCACCTGCCAGGGGCTTCCTAGAGCCATAATCACCATGGCAAGGTTGTCATAGCATGGCTCTGCTCTTTTTAATGGGTTAGAGAGCACACACATCTGAATTTACAGAGTGGAAAGGTGCAGAGAGAGAAGTGGAAATGAGATAGAGTAGAAGCAGAAAATGTGNAAGAGTAGAAGCAGAAAATGTGCTAAAGATTTCAGAAATACCTGGACATGTG
>VZUA01094611.1:0-25294 GCA_013401035.1 Horornis vulcanius
AATTTAATGGAAGGGCAGAATCACCACAGAACTGCGGAGATTTGGATAAATACCTTTGATGTAGCACAGTGCTGTCATAATATTATCTCATTTGGTGGATCAAGACAGTGAAAGTAAGAGAAAAAAGAGTCCACAGCATTTACAGCAGCTCCTAAGGTGCTCTGCATTGCTTTGGGATGGGCTGTGGAAATGCACACATCTTGGCTGAGCAGTTACTTGGTAAACCATTTTATTTTCATGGTGTAAGCACAGTCCTCAAAGATCTGCCCGGTGTGAGGACAGCTCAACAAGTGGATAATCACCATGAAAATGAGTCTTAGCTGGTGTTGAACATTTCCATGTGGATGTGTTCCTGTCCCACACTCCCACAGCATCTTGCACAGTTTTCTTGCTGCAGGGTCAGTTCTGAAAGACTTGCACAGAAGTCACTTAAACTGTTTATCTAAGCAAAAACAGGCATTTAAATGAAAACCTCTCATTTATCACCTTATGTTAACTGTGATCTAGTTTGACAGAACCCTGTTCATCATTGGGATATGCAACAAGAGATCACTTAAAAACAAATTGGTGATAGTGGCAATAACCTTCTTAATAGTAGTTTTCTTATTTGGATTAGGAACAATATTTACCATTCTGTTTGCCGTTGGTATAACAAAGGCTAAACAAAGTCCATTAAAGAGATCAGTGTTACTGAACTGGCATGTATTTTTAGACTAGATTATGGATGTTGAGCTACAAAAATTCAGTTTACTAAACTATAAGGCAAAAGTTCTTTTTCCAGAACAAACATCCTCTGTTTCATACCATCCTTCACTTTGCATTTAAATAAACAAAGCTGAAGAGTTGCAAGCTTTTCCTAGGAGTGAAATAGGGGCTGAGAGAAGCCTCCTCTTGCACAGGGCCAGCTGTGGCCATGCCAGGACTCCAGGCTCTAGATCCAAGAGCAAGAGCCTCTAGGATTTGACTCAACTCCCACTATACCTGACACCTTCAGGGGACCTGACTCCCTTGGGGACACAGGTGTTGCTCTCTCTCCTGCCTAGTTTCTTGCAGCCTTTACATCCTCCTGTTATCCTAGTCTCAAGATCCAGGGACTCTGGTGAACCAGATGGTGTCTCCTCCTCTTCCAACAGGAAAAGAAGTGAAAAGCTTCTCCACAGCCTTCCCTCTGCTGTAGAGGTGGATGGTTCTGAAGCTTGAACTAAGGACATGGAAAGGCAGGCTTTACCTCTCTACCATATTTTTTTCTGCCTCAGCAGTTACAGAAGACACTTCACTGGACTGGGCAGCAGGAGGTTTTAGCATCAAGGTGTGAGAGAGCTACTGACCAGCTTATATTTACACATTCCTCCTTATCTTTCCAAGACATTTCCATTTCTTTTTTAAAGAAATTTAAAAATAAACCAGTCTCCTAATTACATTCATGTTACTTTATAACTAACTGACTGTTCTTAAATTCTGACTTTAGTTCTGAAAGAAGTAAAGCAGTTCAAAATCACCTCCTATAGATAATATACACATTTCCTGTGAACCAGAGAGCATCCATCAATTTCTCATTTACATCACACCCTGCAAGTCTAAAGCATCCAGGCAGGCAACCTAGAAAACACCATTACTTAAATATAAAGCAAAATGAAGCTCCTCAAATCAACCACCCTGCATCTTGTAAGGGTATCCAGGCTTGCAAACAGGGTGTGAGATCACTTCATCTTCTTGATTCTTGAAAGGAAACTCACAGCTGGAACAGTAAATGGCACTTGCAGAGTGAGTGCCACAGCAAACAGGCACAGCAGGAGCACAGTGCCAGCTGGAACACATCTGCCTGGGGTTCAGCAACTGGGAGAAAAACTGGGTTCCCATGGGAAGCTGTCATTGGGGTAGAAGGCAAGGAAAAATAAGTACAGATGCTTGAAAGTAGAGTCTTTACAGAGGGAAAGGGAATGGTTGATACCAAGCAGGGAAAGCAATAACTAAAGCAGTATCTAGGGCAGGGGGGAAGCAGTGAGGGCTCCTTAGGTCAGATCCCTTCCCCATATCTAAGGAAAGCTAACAAAAACACAAGACTGTGAAAGAAATGATGAAAGTCTATCAGACCTGCCAAGGAAAACAACAAGTCTAAGTCTGCCCATGAAGTCATTGGGGAAAAACAACCCTGCAAACAGGCATTCCAGACCAGGGACATTTTATGTGCTGAAACTCCTTCCTGTGCTGTTGAGGTTTCAATGGCTTCTCTGCAAAAAATGCATGGCAAAAAAAAAAAAAAAAAGTGTGACAGGGATTACAAGCCCAATGCTCCCTTATACAAAATCCCATTGCATACTTTGAGCTTGCTGTTGAAATAGTAAAGGGTGGCCCCAAACCTACTAAAGATGTGCTGTTCTTGGGGTCTCATTTAAGCACGTGCAGCTCAAAAATGCATTCCCAGGCATGGAACTCACCAAACAACTGGGACACACATTTTCTGAATGCCAAGAGATGAGAGGCAATGGGTGGGAGCAGCCCAGCCCTGCAGAATCCCTCTGTGCCCCCCAGGAGCTGGTACTCACCCGTACAACCACCACTTGCACAGACACGTGCTCAGGCAGCCGGATGGGAGCTCGGAAATGCATGGCCAAAGCCACCAGGAGGTGAAGGATGGAAATCAAATTCTTGCCATGGATGGCTGCAGGGAACAAGGGAGATGAAGCAAGTGAAAGGATGCTGAGGTGCTATTTTAAATGAACGGCTCTGGGGGGAAAAGGCAGTGAAAAATGCTTTTGGTCAACGCAGACTTTATCCTTCTTCCTCTTTTTCCTGAATTAGTGAGGCCTACAATGTAACTTCACAGGTAGCAAAGTCTAGATTCAGGCCTTCCTTTAAGCCTTGCAAGTCCAAACCCCCCCTGATCACAGACAGGCAGACCCCACCACCTGCTTTTCACTGGGGGATACTGGGGAAAAGTGCTCTTAGCAGACTTCCTAAGTGATAACACACACACTGAGACAGAAACACACAATAAAAGTCCTTACAGTCAACATTCCACTTGATTGTCCAGCCATGGGGTCGGAGTAAATCATGGACAGCTTCCAAGACTGTCTGCAACTTCTGCTTCTGACCAATTTCAGATTGTGTCACCTCTGCCACGTTCAGTTTACGGTCAGCCAGTTTCTCTGCATTTGAAAAACAAGCAAAATAAATAAATAAATAAAAAGGGCAGACAAAACCAGTTAAACTGTGGGGAGGTAACAAGCACAGACCACTGGAGTCCACTAGAACTTTTCTAAGAGAATTATTTTCCTTGAAAGGAAAAATAGCTGAAAGTAAAGCTTTCACCAAAGCGTGTCATTTCCAATAAAAATGTGACAAAACTGGGAAAGTCTGGCTGAACATGCTCATCAATCAGGTGTCAAAATATGTAACAACTTTCAGCTAGCAGCAATATTAATTACACATCCCAATTTCTTTCACTGCAGAACAGCATTTGGCACAACACACCCCTCACTGCACAAGGAATCTGCACAGGTGTAAAGGACATTTTAAAGTTATTTTAGGACAATAAATGGGAAATATTTTGTGTGAATATTTACTTCAGCTTGACAAGCTTTATTTCAGGTTAGCTGAAGGTATGAATTCAAGCTAAAGCACATTTTGCATCTTCAAACCCTCAAGATTCATATGACCCAGGATTAGCTCAGTGAAACTAATTTAAAAAGTAAGTTGGTACAATCTTGTCATGTTCTTGACATTGTCACATCATAGTTGATTACTTCCAAAATTAAATAATGCAGGAAAACGTGTAAAATTCCATTACCAAAATTTCTGTTCTGTTTACATAATATAATTATTTGTGGCCAAAGTTGTAGAGAACTCATTCTTCTCTTCCTCTGTGTTGTGGCCCTGGTAAAACAGACAGGAACTAAAATTGTCTAAAAAAAGAAAAAGCAGGGAGCTGAGGAAGGTGGGGTAGGGTCCTCCAGCCATCAGAGCAGTGGGAACAGCTGATCTCTGCTCTCTCTCCATACCCATGGAAAATGTGGCCAAACTCTCTATGCTGATCTGTCCAAGGGGTCAGGACTGGTTGGCCACATTCCAATTATACACTATTCCACTCTCTAAAACAAAAAACATACTTCACCAAAACTGCTTTCACAAAATGAGATTGCAAAAAATCCAAAGAATTTCTTTTTCAGAAATGTTTCAGAGTTGTCAAAATTCCTCTTATTCCAATAATGTACATATTTCTGCTTTCAAATTCAAGAGTATGCTTCTTCTGGATATTTTATCTAGCTGAAGATACCTTTTTTTTTTTAAGTGGCAGCAATACAAAACTACTCTAGTAACCCAAAGAGAAAAGACTTGCAGGTTATCAACTAACAAATACTTTGAATATCTTGACTGTTTCTAGCCATCTCAAGTAGAGAATTTTTATCAATATTATTTTATCAAGATTATCAAAACAAGTAAATTAATTTTTCAGTCACATGTTAGGGCTCCTGCCTATTCTCAGCCCAGATTAGCTGTCAGTCAGCAAACAAATCTATGTCCTTTCACATCAACATCCTGTGTACCAGGCCATTCCAGCTTCTCTGAGTGGCACTGCTTGCACCTTGATAAAATTAACTAAACAAGGAGTTCCACCTCCATTGGTCATTTACTAAAATTTTATTTCAAACCGCTTCAGCATAAGCCCAGTGACAAGCTGCTGTCTTTCATCCTTTTTTTTATGGGCCTGGCTATCAAGACAAAAACACTCACTCACAAGGAATGGTTAACTACCACTTGAAGTTTAATGACCATACCTTGTTAGTCTTTCCTAACTAAAGGAAAGGTGAAGGGAGGAACAAAGACACTACTGAAGAACAGCACAATGCTGGGGCTGGGTTGTGGTAGCTCCAGGGGAGATGCATCTGCCCTCCAGTCAGAGGCCCAAAATGAAGGAAATGAGTAAAAGCTGCTGCAGTTAAAGATCTCAGGCTGCAAAATGACCAGATGCATCTTTCCTCCTGTAAGATGTGCTAAGTCTGACTGATCTACAGAGAGAACAATAGAGCCATTTGAAAGGTTTGGAAAAAACCTTTAAGATCACTGAGCCCCAGCACCAACCCAGCAATGCCAAGGCCACCACTAAACCACATCCCTAAGTGCAAGGTCTGCATGATTTCTGAACTCTTCCAGGGATGGTGACTCCAGCACCATCCTGGGTAGCCTGTGCCAAGGTTTAACCACCCTTTCAGTGCAAAAAAATTCCCAATATCCAACCTGAACCTCCTCTGGCACAGCTTGAGGTCATTTCATCCTGTNTCTGGCACAGGTTGAGGCCATTTCATCCTGTCCCCTGGGAGCAGAGCCCAACCCCCCCGGCTGCCCCCTCCTGTCAGGGAGTTGTGCAGAGCCAGAAGGTTCCCCCTGAGCCTCCTTTTCTCCAGGCTGAGCCCCCACAGCTCCCTCAGCCCCTCCTGGTGCTCCAGCCCCTTCCCCAGCTCCCTTCCCTTCCCTGGACACGCTCCAACCCCTCACTGTCTCACAGTTCCTCCACTTGGGTACAACCAAACGCCTTCTAAATATCTGCAGGCATGAGGCTGGAGCTGTGGCTCCACAGGGAATGTGAGGATGCAGTGATACCTGAGACAGCTACAGGGAAACCCACTGCCAGCTGCAGAAACAGATTTATGAAGAACAACTGGATCCAAGCAAATATTCCCCAGTTAGAATTACAGTACAATGCTAATCCACACCACATTTGGAGGCTCCTGGCTGCAGGCTAACCTAGAAGTGCTAAAAGTACTCTTGTTTCATTCCTCAAGTTATTACTTTTGAGGGGTCTCAACTGCACACAAAGCTAATCAACTAATTTTAAGAGCTTGTAGATGTCCATCAAAACACCAGTCATTTAAGGGGCCAATACAGAAAATCCAGCAACCAGGGGAACCAGCAGCACCAGGTCCTCCTGCCCCACTGTGACACACGCACCTCACAGCCCAGCTCACTCTTGAAAACACATCAGAAGTGAGCTGAGAGAGTCTGGCTAAGAAAATGTGTGGTACTGGAAGCCTCAATCCTCTGTTTTCTAAAAGCATCCCCATAAATCACTGCCTCATCCTGAGTCTTCTCCAGTGTGCTCCCTGTGTCAACACACACATTGCAAAGACACAAGGGGGCTGCAGAATCCCAAATTCTCGACAGAGTGTATCCCCTCATGTGTCACTCACACAGAAGTGCACATTTTGAGCACATGCCTGCTGCCAGACATTCTCTTTTCCTCTTTTTCCCCCCAAAAGTAATACTATCAGGACCCCAAAACAGCTCTCAGCCCAAAACCTTTCAGAAGCAGACTACACTGACAAAATTTTCGATGCCACAGCTTCTGCTTGGCACCATAAACACAAACCTCTTCACTCCTTTTCTACCCTATATTTCAGCTGTCTGGACCACAGTTAGTCCACGAAACCCAGGAATCATCTGGATTTCCTCCTCTCCCAGCAGACAGTGTGAGGAGAACAGGTAGAGAAGCTGAGGCAGCTTTCTGTGAAATCACCCATCTCCCTGAGATGTTGTTACTGCACAGTCTGCAGCTTTGGAAAAGGTTCATTTTGGGCCCTCCCAGTCTCCTTTGGGGTCACCTTCTCTTGTGTGGACTCACCCAGCAGCTTTTGCAGCACCTGGCCATCATAAAGGTCCTCTTCAAGCTGTTTGACAATGATTCTCTCCTCCACCAGCACATCATTAATCCAGTCAATGAGAACCTGCAAGCACAGAAAAAAAGGAGGAAAATGCCTAAAACCAATTGAAATATATTCCTTTCTTTCAAGGCAGTATTATTGTTTTTAATTCAAATCTTGACAAGAGGACAAGGTATTTTATCCTCAGCTATTGCAGAGTACAAAAGTCCAGAATTAAGATTTTGGTCAAATGGGTCTGATAATCATTTTACAATTTTAACAGTTCCCATATGCTGACTACCATAACAACAGAAATCATTCAGTAAAACAGGAATGAGCATAAAGAATCTTTAAAAAGAAAAGGAGCTAAGTTTCCCAGGTGCCAAAGACAATTATTTCCAAACAGGAAAACAAGCTCTGACTATTTGAAGTATTAGTAGTAGTATTCTCCTCCAATTTATTACTTGGACATTTAAATTATTTTCACAAAAATATCACAGATCTGTGGGAAGAGACACAATGCTAACTCCTGCTACTTCCTTGGTTCTATAAGAGAAGAGTATTGCCAATCACGGGCATGAAAATTCAATTGACTAGAGCCAGCTAAAAACAATGAGCTTCATTTAAAGAGTCTGTAATCCTTAATTTGCGTCATACAAAGGTGCAGATTTTTTAAATTCACTTTCTGATTAGACCTCATGTTTCTGCCTCTTCTTGGCAGTTGTGATGGCTAAGAAAGTTCTGGGGTTTTCATACACAAGAGACTGTGAAACAAAAACAAATAAACAAAATATATGCAGGCTTGCAGTGGAAAACACCCACCTTGGGAATCCTAGGGAATACAAGCATTTGAATATGTTGGTCACAAGGACATTTAAGTTTTTCCACCTGGCTACTGATGTTCATTCAACCTAAAAACCTCAAATAAATTTGGCTAGGCTTAGTGACCATGGAAAAGTTTACAATCCAAATGTGAAATGCTTCCTGTACCTCTAATTCATATGTTTAGTACTTCCAAAGTATGCTGAAAATATGCAGGGCTGAAACTCAGCTCTAAAAATAGGGACAGGATGCAAGTGGCAGATTTTAGCTGAGTGATTTGGCAAGTGCTCAATTAATGGAAAGCAAGGCTCAGCATCAGTGCTCACCTATGTAAATCACCTTTGCCCTCTAAGTTGTCCAGAGGGATTAAGACCTCAGCAATAAAAATGACTCTTCCAAAGATCTGCCTTCAAAAATAAAGATTTTCTGGTAAGTTATTCACTATACAATATCAGCAACTTGTGCCAGGAATGGTCTCACACACAGGAACAAGAAGAGGGGAGGTGATGGAAAACATATGGATACCAAGGATGAGCTCTGCAGCAGCAGCATCACCCCACTGCTCCCCTGTGACAAGTCAGCAAAGGATTACCACAGCTGGAAGCCAATGAGAGGCACAAGACTATCTTTCACCTCAAAAACTTCACCAGTTATATAGAAAAATCAGTCCCAGATAACAAGACATCATCCAGAAAGATTTTCAAAGGTGACTGCCTAATCCCATAATTATACAAGCTTGAAATACATAGACATTCATAAAAAATCAACTGAAGAAATCAAAATCATAAAAGTCTGTGAGATTTACAGAACAGACTTTCAAAACTTATCTGAAGCTCTGCAGAAGATATTTAATAATCACATCCCATTACTGTCCCTATAAGAAGAGGATGGATTTCAAAAAGTACCCAAAAGCTTTGTTAAAGACTCAGGATACTAAACTATTTGAAACAATTAAAAAACATTTTATTTTGTTTGTCCTGTGCTGAATGGTATTGAAGTCAGTCTAGAAACTGCCAAAGAATTAAAAATAAAAGAATGAAATGTAAGATCCAACATCCCACTTCCAAGAGTGCAGATACACAGGAATCACAGTACAGGGTCTTAAGAAAGGAAAATACTTACACTATGTGCTAATTAAATATTTCACTAAATTTTTTGGTAAAGAAACTACTAAAAAGACACAAATTAAGCAGGTCTAGCCATAATTATTTTATTAGTTAAGTACCCAAATCAGAGAAAAATATCCCAAAGAACATTCTAACTTCTCTATTATTCAGATTATAGCTCCAGCTCCACTAGAAAAAATGAATTTGCAAAGGAAAAAAAAATCCGGGGGTTTTCTTCAACAACTGTTGAAGACTGGAAAGTACTGTAACGAAAAAAAGATCCCAAGCCTTTCTTTATTTCTTGATTATGCCTTAATTACAAACCTGGAAAAATCTTTCAGGACAGATTTTTTAAAAAAACTTTTACAGAGAAAACAGCACTTTGCTTATTGAAACAATGAACGTGCAGAAATAGTTTCTGACTCTGCTCATGGAAAGTCAGCTCTGTCCAGTTCTTTGTGATTTCTCCTTCATAAAAATGCAGAAGCACGAAACATTCAATAATCTGAACATCTCAAAATTTTATTGGCACGTTTGTGCTTGGTGGGAAGCAGACAAGAGCTTTTCCTATGCATGAAAAGATGCTTAAACCTCAGTGTGTCTGCTCTCACACTCCTCTACCCATTCCTTCCTTCCTGTGCCAGCACTTCACACAACTGCAGCTCAATATCACATTTTGGGCTCATAAAAAGCTGCTTTTCTATAGCCTTCTGTAATATTTGGGGCTAGTAGTGTGGTTTTAAAAATTTAATATGATATTCTTATGTCCTCACAACCATGCCTGACATTTCATGCATATCTGCACTCATCTAAAGCACTTTTGAACTGTAGCTGTAGAAATTCAGAGTTCAAGGGCATAAGGACTCAGTCACCACTGTACAGTAGTGGAAAAAATGCAAAATAACACAAAATACAAGAACAAATCTGGCACAATGGGAAAACAGGAAGCCCAGCCACCAAAAACAGCACAGAAAGAAAACCCTGGCTTCAATGACCCACTTCCCTTCAGCTTCTGGGGGAATTAGGAAGCAGGGATCAAAGGTATGAAACTGGCTTCAGGGCTGAGCATGAAAATTAATAGCAAAAATTCATATTCAGGCCTCGTGGCTAAGCACAAAGCCCTGGCATCCTGTAACCAAGGGGAAGGCTTCTTGTTGCCAAAAGCAGATCACAGAGCTTTTAGGAAGCTTGATTTCATCAGGTCACACGTGACAAACCACACGTCAAAGGACAGTGGCTTCATTTTGGTTTTCTCTTCACCTCAGTAAATCTTAAAAAGCCACAAAACCAGACATGGGAAAAGTTGGTATCTTCCAGGACAGTGAATGTTTTACTACAAATAAGAATGTTTACTCTTTTTAGGCTGTGTCTAGAGCAGCAGTGTTTGGATCTGTATAAAGTTTAGATGAGTCTTTTCAAGGCTAGAAGTTGCTGCAGTTATAAGCCAATCTTACAGAAAGATTTGCAGGGAAGAAAACCACATTACAGCTGTGGCTTGCTTCCTGTGGTCAAGGCACTTTCAGACAGGACCCAATTCTTGCAAGCTGATGTTCTAAAATTTTACATTCAAATAGCAGAAGCTCTTTTTTATATTTTTCCTACTGGAATACAGAAAGTGGGCAAATATTGGACAAGTAAAAGAAACTCTTATTTCAGACACTAGGAATAGAGCCTTTTGTGATACACTATTTATAGACACATAAATAAAACCAGTAACTCATCTCTCTTTCCCTGATCTGAATTTTCAGCTTTAGGTCTGTTCAGCCATGTACCAAATTTTCAATACACACAGGGCAAATGAAGTGAGTTTAAAAAAGCTGCTGGCCAGAGAGGGAACTTTGCTGAACACCTCATACTGACAAATTGTGACTATTTCTAGAAAACTGTCNAGCAGGTATTTTCACATCCCCAACTAAGAAGCCTTCAACGAGGAGATTCTCTATATATTTGCTTTACTAAGAGAGAGGAATGAGGCTTTTTGTTGTGTTTTTCATCAGCTGGTCTCTGTATTACCACAATGCTGTACAGTCTGTCCCTCTAAAGTTACAAAGGCTCTGTCAAAATCACTTCCAAATGCCCAATCCACAATGCATATAATTCCTATGGCATGAGGTTAGCAGAAATTAAACCAACATTTGGTGGAGACAAAGAGGTGCTGAAGCAGTGCCAGCAGCAGATATCTCTGCTGCTTCTTTGCACTGAGATCCATTTACCCCACTGCATGTGACTGGCAAGACAGAAACACTCAGCATCAGTGATGGCAAACCTTGGCATGTCTGACTCTGATGCTGACAGAGATCTGGGCTGGTCCCAGTGAAACTGAGTCCCACTGCCAGCTCTGAAAAGGCACGAGGATCTGCTGCTGCTATTGGCACATTCCTCTCCGAGGGGAAAGAGAGAGAAGGAACCACTTGGAACTATAAAAACCTCCACCTATTCAAGTTCCCACTCCTCACTAGTCCATGGAGAGCTTTCCTTTCAGGCTCTGTGAGGCAGACACTTTTCTGCTGGCTGGGTTTCAAAAGCACAGAAATTCTCATCCAGCACTGGGGCTTTGGAAAATGCCATTAACCACCAAGGAACAGAGAATAAGGAATAAATTACCTCCTCCCCTTTTATTTTTTTCATTATCCAAACTCTGTAGTATAAAGTAAGTTTTCCAGCATAATTCAAACCTCTCCCTGGCTTACAGATTCACACCAACACTGTGAATTCACACTAATGCTGCTGAATCTCTAAAAACTCTAACTGCTGAGAGGCGTGCAAGTTATTAGCAATTACCCAAATTACACAGGCACTCTACAGAACACATCTCTCCTTTGAGGATGATCCCAAGGAAGCAATCTCCAGTTCCATGCTGCTCCCTGCACCAGGTGATCCCATTCCATTGGAACCTCTCTCCTTGTGCAAGTGGGAACTGGCCTAGTGACCCTGAACCCGATTCTGCAATGCATTCTAATATTATCCTCAAGGATTGTTCTGGCCCTGGTTTTCAATCCTCCTGGAGGTTTTCAGGTTTTTAATCTGAAAAAAATATAACCTTGCTGGACTACAGCATCTGGGGAAGACTCAGAAACTTATATTAAACTCAGCAGGAAAATTCACCATTTCAAAGCAATTGCGGTCTCCCCACCAAGTCTGCTGAATCACGGAGTACATCTGGTTCCTCCACTGCAATGACTCTTGTTCAGCTGATAATATCACTGCTCCACTAGCAGAGAAACCACATTACATTCTGAGAGGGTGATGCAAGACCACTGCACCTTTGAGAGAATTAATGGATTTAGGTGCTAGCAAAGAAAGAATGTGCAGTCACTTAATTTAAAACCACAATGTACTCCCAGTGAATTAGAATAACAGAAATCTGAGTACAGCTCCTTGCTAAGCTCAGTCTGATGTGGTTTTGTGATACTAAACACGTTATTGCAGTGGTAATAACAGATCACTGGGCTTGTTTTAAAGATGTACCAGGTGAGCAGTTTGCTCAAGCATGTGCTGAAGCAGTTTACTCTGGGGAAGCAGACAGGGTGCATCAGGTTTCCAGTAGGGAATATGCCCAAACNATATGCCCAAACTCAGCCCCCTTTCAGAAAATGGTATGCATCATCCAAAGTTTTCATGAACACACAGATATAGCTGTATTGTCGTTTCCAACAAAAAATATTTTTACAATTATTTTAAAGAAATGAAGGGAAAGGGTAGTGGGAAGTTTAAGACCAGCACAAATAGCTTTTGGAAAGAGATCACACTTGTTCAGGCTCGCCATCCCTCCTCCTCATGCTCAAGCCTGCACTGTGTTAACCCCAACAATTCTGTGCATAGAAAAGGCTCTCCTAAACATGAGTCCTTCCAGAGCAAGTCTTCTGTCATGCCAGGCAGGAACTATGGCACTGCTGAGTCAGGAAGTCTCATTTAACACCAGCACATCTGGGCACACCTTACCAACACCTTGGGCAGGTGTGTCCAGTGACGAGACAGACTCAGAACTACCTGTCCCTGACCCTCACACAGAATGCAGGGCAAGAAAAACCTCAGTTCCAACTTTCCTGTGACACAAGAGGTCCCCTCCTTGTCCCCTAACATTTCAGTCCTACTCTTTCTTCTGCTGAAACCTCACTAATGCTTTGCAAAGCTCCTTCCCAGCTTTCACAAACGGAAGGTACCTACATTTTATGTGTAGGGACTGCAGGCAGACTCAAGCCAAGCACTGATTCTTGCTGTGATAATCACAAGGATAGAAACGGACACTGGAGCTTTACTCCATAACTCCATGAGCACCCTGACATTCAGCCTTTCCTTGCCCCTCTCACTGCTGCTTTTAGCCTTACCTTGTTGTTGACCTTACCTCACTTTCCACAGCTACACTCCAGTAACAAGCTGCCATTCCTCAGCTGTGTTCTTGGGTGACCAGCTTGCAAATTACTCCAGCTCACTAGTCAAAGGTTTGAAAAAGGACAAAACATTGATTTCCTACCTTGATCAGTTCCTTGAACTTGGGGTCTTCTTTTGAGTTAGGATCAATCATAGTGCGTTCCTCATTCTCCTCTGTTCAAGTAAGAGGGGAAACCTCAGTGAGATCCACTTCAAATGTGCACTGCAACAACACCACACCCTGAAGGGTCTGGTCAGCTGATGGAGACATGGCAGTGCCTACTCATCCTCTCACCCAGGGGATGTCCCATGACCCAAGGGTCAAGCAACTTTAGAGACACACAGAAGGACAGCACAGCCCCACTTCCCTAAACCAGGACTGTCTCCCCTGACGTTCCCCTGCTCTAGCCCTGCCCTGTGCAGAATGCTTCAGGAAAATCCCTGTCCTCATGTGGGGACATTCATAGTAACACACCAAAAACCACTTTTCTCCTTCTCCTCAGTTTGAATTTAACTTCTAATTGATAACACCTGTCCAAAATTGCAGCACCTGAAAGAATGAATACAGTGAGCTTAATGCACCACACTCAGTGCAGCTGCTGAGATTTGGGCTGAGAGTTAGTGCCTCCACCCTCTGGTTCCCCAAAACTTGGTCACACCTGTGCTCCTGAGTGCAGGATCTCCCCAGCCTTTGATGAGGCTTATGAAATAAAATTACCCCACTTTGATCAGCTGTGCTGGTGCATGGGGGAAGAACATAAAACAGATTTCACAGGTTTAAAATCTTGTATTTCTTCTGCTGATGAGATGTGTGAGAAGTGCTCTCTAATGGCCAGAAGGCAGGCCATATGCAATCCTATTTTCCTATTGATTTTTCAGTTCTTTCTTTCTATCAGAACAAAGGAGGGATTTTGATATCACCATTGCTCAGGCTATTGTCACACTGTGCAGTGGAACCCTTTAAAACCTGGCAGTGACCAGTCTGCAGTGAGTTCCCACTGCAGAGCCAGACCAGTGCTGTCAGACGGGAAACATGACACATCCTGGCCATGAGACTGACCACACAGTATTTAGTAACCAGTGTCTAACTGGCTACCTTACACCCATACATTTGGGGTCAGAATTTTCCAGGGCGCTTCATTTTTATTAAAAATATAAGATGTGCTACCTAAACACACTTGAAAAATTTCCACAAACCNNTACTTCCTCATTACTGCCTAGGGTGAGTCAGGCAGTGCATCACAAGGAAGTGACACCCCCTACACACCCAGAACACTAACTCTGAACAGGACTTGACCCATAGCAGAATGTGATTTACCATAGAACTCAGTTTAACATTCACTGGTGATGTATTTTCAGGACAGGCCTTCAGCAGCAGTCCTAAGGACATACCCAGCTTTAGTGGTATCCAGAAGAAATCACTGGAGACACTCCTGGTCCAGACATATCAACACAGAGCAGCCAACACTTTGCCCACATCTTAGGAAAAAAAATACTTTGCATTTCCCACTACTCTCCTAATCAGAAAATGCAAATAACTAACACTTTCTGGTCTTAATTTACTATTTCATTATTTGTCCCGATGTTTGTTTTACTGTTTTATAATTAGCTTGCTTCAAATAATTCTATAGATTAGGAGACATGTGGCCAGGAAAGACAAAAGTGGTTTATTTCAACAAGCCGTAACACTTTTTGCTATTAAATCCTGTTGTTTCTCTTGTAGGAACTCATAGTGAGGGAATGGGGATGGACATGGGAGAGAGTCCATAAACTACCTCGCTTGGCATTGCTCTTCAAACTCCATTTAGCATTTTTAATTTCTAGTCTACAAGTAATATGCAAGCTTTTCAATTGCCACTTCCAGTCCTCTCTGTTCCAGCTGGGCAATCTACATTCAGCAGCAAAGAAATGATGTGGGGGCCAGAGTGTCCCCCCTCACAAACCAGCTCTGCAGCACAAAAACTTTCTTTACCTAATAGTGTGTCTTCTGGATGGATGTCCACAGCACTTGGGTTCATTGGGGCATTGATGGCATTTTTACCTTCTTCTTGGAGGTCACTCACTGGATAGAAGAAAAAAAAAAACACAAAGATTGTAATAAATGCAAACTTGGTGTATATGTAGGGGTTGGGGATGGTATTCATAATAACAGACATCTGGCAGATCCATTTCAGAACAGGACCACAGTTTATGGCATGAAGGACTGCAGCCACAGTGGAAAATAAAATCGAAGCAACATCTTTTTATAGCTTCCTATTAAACAGAGCTACCACAGAAGTGGCTGGAAAATTTCAGCAAGAAACCCAGTTCTGTGGTAAGAACAAGCTCAGAGTGCTTGTTTGTCCAGAAGGAAAGGGTGTGAGCTTTGCCTGCAGGACGGCCCCAACCTAGAGCAGACACCAAACTGTAAAAATAGACCCCTTTTCTGACAGCATGACCATCACTCATCACCATCCTTTCCAGCTGCAGAACATGCAACTTGCTACTGGCCTTATTAAATCCTCAGAGAATCCCAGGAAGACCTACCAAATAAAGATGAAAATGTGTTTAATTCCAGTGCTGCCACTTGATAAAATAGATGTGCCATGATCTGGTGAACACAAATCTGATTTTTTTTTCTTCAAGCTGTCCTAAACTTAGAACTCTCACTGGGAAGCTCAGTAAAGCATGCTTCTTAAATAAAATGGATGTTTAAATACTTCCCTGCATCCTGCCATTAGGAAGGAACTAAACTTGAGGACAAACACTGAATAGTTCTTCAGTATTCCACAGAGCTTGTCAGTAAGAAAAGCACCAGCACTGCTGTAACACTTTCCCACTCTCCAAGGCACATCTCCCCTTAAACTCAGAGGACATTGAATACAAGGCATGAAACCACAACAGCCCCATATTTTCAGTGACAGTTCTGTGCAAGCATGAACTAAAATGACTTGTGGCAGCATTCGTGGTAGTGCAGTCTCCTTTGGGAGGGGTCCCACACTCTTTTCAGGGAAAAGCAAGGACTTCCAAATAAATAAGTTTTGCTAGGCAAACTTTTCTCAGGAAAGAAAAGGAGGAACAGTTAAATAATGGTCACAGTATCTCTGCAAGCTCTCCTCTTCAGGAGCAGTCATTATTCCCCTTTCCCACATTAACATGCAGTCTGTGAAGGTTACAAGACCATCAGGACTTGCTGTTTTCTGCCTCATAGAGTGGAAAAAACAGAGATCCTACTACCACAGAGGGGGGCACAGCGAGGAAGAATACACTGCAATCCCCACTCCTTCCCTCACAGAAAAGTGAAACAAGTGCTTAAAACAAGGTTCTCACATTTCTTAATTGCAGTCCCAAGAGGTTACTTAATTCTGGTTCACAGCACAATAGTGATCACCACTAAAAATCCTCGTTATGGGGTGCAAGCAACAAACCCCAGTCCCGTATTTTGAGACCTGATGGTTGGTTTATGCCCCATGGCTCCTGACTGCAGACAGGACACAATGTCCTCAGGCTGAGATTTGACCTCCTGAATAAAGATGCTGGTAAAGAAATTATTAAGCTCCCCTTTTCAGCATTCCTTCTCATTTTCTTGAAAAAGTCTACAAACAAAAAATCAGAGAGCAAGAAGGCCTCATACAACAGATCAAACCAGCTCTAACAATGTGCCTTCCCCAGCCCTGTTTGCATTATTCCCAACTAGAGTATTTCCACCCCAACTCCCATGTTGTGATGTCACCAGGAGGCCCAAGACAATTCATGTGGGAACTGAAATTTGATTTTTAAAACCCTGCTACAACTGTAAATGCCTAAACTTCAGTCAGACTTATTTAGGAACTACCAGTCTTATTTCTAGATGCAGCACTCTTCATTATCACAGCAGTGCTGTCATTCTGGGAATGCCAAGTGTTCAGCAAGTTTAGGGCATCACTGTTCCCAGTGCCCTGCAAATGCAGAGGAGAGCTGCTAAGTTCCTCTGGGCAGTGAATGCATGCCACAGTATACATATATGAAAAAACTGATGCATACATTTCAAGCCAGAATACTTCTAAATGCAGCTAAACAAGATTTATTCCCAAAAGTTCAAATAAGGCGATGCACTTACTCTTTTATTTTAATATTAAAATTATCTTTACTCTTCCTAACAGAAATACCTCATTTCTGAGCATCTTACTAAAAGGGAAGAAAACATTAATGCCAATTTGTGTATTAAGCCCCCATCCCTCATGACACGAAGAACCCCATGAAACCCTCATGCTTCTCTTCAGACCGTGTGCAACTGTGCCAGATCCCATGGGACCAAAACATCCTCTCCCACCTCTGCCAGCAAAGCAAGGCTCTGCCAGCAGAAAGCTTCCCCAAGCTGCCCCCCAGGGAGAGCCCAGCACACCAGGTCCTTATGAAGAGATTCCTGCCACAATGGAAGCGTTTCCTACCTCCTTTTTTGCGCCTCCTGCACAGCAGTCCGGCCATCCCGGCCCCAGCAGCAAGGACAGGTGACAGACAAAGCCCATGGGGTGTCTGAATGCTGACAGAGTGGCAGCAACTGGATAAGGCACTGCCACCTCCAGACTGCCAAACCCCCTAATTTGGGCACGGTGACACTGGAGCAGGCACTCAGAGCAGCTCCCAGCTGCTGGGGACAGGGGCCAGGAGGGAGGACACAGCACTTGGCCCTGGTCCCAGCCAGGAATCCCTCCCTGTCCCAGGAGAGCCGAGCGCCTGCCTTGGCCCACCCTGCCTGCCTAAGGGCAGGCACCTCAGGGGCCTGTTTCCTGCGCATGGAGCTTCCCAGGAAAGTCACCTGAACCTTCTGGGTTTCCATAGCTTGCCCCAAGGGACACACAGGTTCACAGAGGCAGAACAGGCACCTGAGCTCAGGACCACAAATTTTCCAGGGCATTCCCCCCACCTGCAGCACTCCAGAAGTTTTTCATGCTGGGCTAGAACAACTCTGAGGACTTTTTCCCTGCTCATTGCCCCCAGTACTCATTATCACTGCTGAGCAAAGAAACAGAAGCAGGAACAGGAAACGGAGCCACAATGCTGGAAAGCAAAGAGAACCCACAAATGAGCAAGCAGAGGCAGTTAATAATCAGGATGGAGCAACAGGTACATTTCTGAGAGCCCAACAGGTATTTTAATGCAAATTTACAACAAAGAATGGCTTTCAGCCCATGCCTTCACAAACCCAAAGGTTATGGGTATTAAAAGATTGGCAAGTGCCAGCCTCCTCAGCTTTGTACAGCAGCAGCAGCTTTGCTGTGAGGTTTATACCAGAGCCTCCATGCAAGAGGCACTGAGTGGCAGAGCAGAGCTGTGCTTGCACAAGTTATAGTCATGATAGGTCCCACATGAGGTTTTAGTGCTCCTTGCCTGCCCAGTCACAGGGCTCCTTCTTTTTCCCTTCCCTTCCCACAGGGAACAGCTTCCCCTGTGGTGATGGCACAGGTCTTTTGCTCCCTACCCAATGGGAAACTCCTTTCTCCAAAGCCTGATTCCATTTCAGAGACCAGTCACAGCAAACCTGCGGCAGGGGAAAGCAGGAAGGGTAGGACATTGAGAATAGGCTGAAGGAGCATGGCTTAGTCCAGGCTGGCTTTCAGAAAAAAAACCCAAACAAGAAATATAAATTCACATGTAAAAGGTCACTTCTCTACCGGTCCCCAGGAAAGCAGCAAGGGTTCCTGGCAGCCCTGCAATATCCTGCTAATCTCCTGGCAGTGTCAGCAGTCAACATGATTAAATCACATTGGAAGCTGTGCTGGCCTTTCAAACAAATCAACAGAATGAGCAGATCACACACTCACAGGATACAGCACTACATCTGTAAGCCAGGCAGGCTGTCTCAGACATGGGATTACAGGCAACCTGCACACAGCACAAGCAATTAGCTACAGAAAGTTGGAAGGGCCACCAGAACTGTCAAGGATTTCTCAAAAGCCAGAAGATGGCCTTTAAAGTCAGCAGGAGCACTATAAAAAGATGTCCCAGCTTTCTCCTCTTTTAAAGAAAGAGTCAACTGATATCAACAGCTTTCTACCTTCACTCTTAATTTTACTGTAATTTTAAAAGGTATCAGCAACAGCACAGGCCACTTCAGGCTTTGCCATTCACAGTCTTGTTATTAAAAAACTGACCACAAGCCTCTACATCTTACAAAACAGATGGCAAATGCTACTTAATTTTAGCTCTGGTTATTTCTGACTGCAAGGCTGAATCCCACCCCACAGAAAGCAGCAGCAGCTGTTGTGACACTGATCCCAGGGTTCCTGTACTTTCCTTTGCATTCAGCCCAGCTGACTCAGCAGTGCTGCCTGACCACAACTTTTACATGATGCACTTCCATCTCATGACTCAATCCTAACTTTGGAAGTTATCAGGCTGCTTTGATGTCCTCTGCTTCATTGCAGATGATCCTTCCAGGTAACTTTTTCCTCCTCTCTGCTGGGAGCGACACACAGATGCAAATATGCAACACCCAGGTAACTCAAACTGCACGGGAAGCTCCCTTTCCGCCCCCAAATTCTTGCTGCCTCCCAAATTTCCCTCGTCTCACCAGAGACAAAACTGTGACCAGCTGCACTTTTTCAGACAGTGACTCACCTGCCTGCATTCATATCATTATAGTCCAGATCACCATGTGCAAAATAGAAAGCCCATATTCAAGAGTGTTCTTAGCCCTTTCAGAGCAGAGACACAACTCCCATCCACTCACATCTCAGAGAATGTGGATACAGGGCAGATCCTCCTGGTTAAGCAGCAAACCCTTGCATAAAAGGCCAGGTATCAGCAGGAGCTCCTGCTTTCCACAGGAGAGGTCAGATCAGAAGGCAACAAGTCCATGAAGATTGCAGTGCCAACCTCTTAACTTGCTCCTCTGCCCATCACAGGCAGCCATTCCCACAACAGAATTTCCATCTGACAGCTAAAACTCTTATGAAAAGTTGACTTCAAAACCACAAGGTTCTAGGCTCATTTAACAAAAGGCAGTTTTGCTAAATCTCCCATTCTCTAAAAAAAAATTGATAAACAGAAAGGTTTCGGAATCAGACCCAAACATGCTGCTACACTGCACCCTTTTCTAGAGACAAAGCACACACAGCTCTGATTACTGATCACTGCACATTTACAAAAGGCCCTGAGATCTTTTCATAGAGGCTGCAGGAGAAAGACAAAGCAGCCATTAACTACAACAGAGAATTAATAATCTCAGGCAGATCAAAGGCAAAGACTTGACCAAATCCAAATAAAGGCACTGTATCAAGGGACTGCATTCAAAGCAGAACTGTGGTAATAAAGAAAATTATTTATATACCTCAGCAGGCAAGGCACTCTGAGGCAAGGCACACAATGGCCAGACTGGTACATAAAGAAATGGAAAGGTGTAAAAGAAAAGGGAAAAGCAAAGCCAAAGGCAACTTTTAGGAAAGTGCTGTAATAACACTTTTGGTTTAGTTGCAAAGATCAGGCCACAACCGTTTAAACAGATGTGTTAAAATTTACACAGGTAAGTGACTGTCACTCTGTGACTGCCAGAACAAAGATCTCCCCTTTATTTTTGCCAAAGGTAGGACATTTATCTAGCATGGTAACAGCATATTCAACACTTGAGCCGACTGGAAATATTTATAAGTTTGGGCTTTGTTTTGTTTCCAAGGGTGAAATACTGCTTTCGTATTTTCACAAATAAGAATGTTCTTATCTTTCTAGGGAATTGTTTGGGGGGGTGTCTGTGAAAAGAGGATTTTCATTTTTTGGTGGTGTTATGTTGCTGTGTTCATCAGGCAGGGATCCATTATGGCAAAGAGGCACTCGGACTTCATCTTGAGCCCCACCTGCCACTCACTCCTTCCTTTTGCAGGCATTACTGGTTCCAGAAGCCACATCATGTCACAGAGTGGGGAAACTGTGTGTCTGAAAACTAGCCAGATAAGAAAGGGAAAAAAATAGAGTTACTTTTCACTGTGTATACACACAAACATTAATGCTGGGTAAAATGAATTAAAAGAGCCAATCAAAAAACCCCAAACAAACAAACACACAAAAACCAAGACTCCAACCCCAGACAGCAGAAATACCAGTGTGGACAAGAATGGTGTTTTAAAGTATTTTTAAAGTTACACTTAAAAAGATAATAAATGGATACCCTCAAGGATACAGAGCAGATAGCTTCCACACTCCAGGCCATGCACTTGCTTTGTGCTGAATAGATTGCTTCAATCCCAAAGTTTTTTTGACTGGGAAAAGCCAGGCAACAACTGAAGCTTAAGAGAACCCTAAAGAGCAGCCAGGGAAAGCCGCACTCCTCCCCCTACACACAAGTTCTACTTGAAATGGGGAAAATGTACTCTTTCAGCCTCCCCCAGGTGTAATTCCCTCCCAACATAGAAAGGGTCATTTTTCCCCACAAAGTAATGGTGGAGGGTTATGTTGTCCCAAGGACACTGCAAGAGCACCAGAACAACTTTCAGTGGAAAGGGGGATGTGGAGTCAAATCTGACCTATGAGAGCAGAGGAAAAGACAAAGTCTGGTAAGAAAAGGAAAGGACTGAGAAGATTTTTGGGCTTGTGTCCACTCACAGTAGAAAACAGTCAAGGCATTTTCAATTTACTGCCATGCATTCTCCATGAAATGCTGTGTTCTCCTAGGAAGTCCTTAGTGCTCTCTCAGGCTTTGGTGCAGTCCTACAACCAAAGTTGATGGGCACAAGCAGCTAAAGGAACAGCACCTTCATGTCCAGAAACTCAGCTCAAGATCCCAAATGAAGCAGTTTGCTTTCCACAAGATGCCAAGCACCAACAAGGCTCCTGTAGCCAACTTCAGAAGCCAGAATCAACTCACTGCTTAAGGTATCCATATTTAATGGATCCAATGAAAGCAAACCACCAAGGGAGGACAGCAGAAGCTGTCAGAAGCAGAGTTAACAGCACTGCTCTGGAACATAGACACCCAACCCATTCGTTCAACTCTTGTCTTCTGCACAGTGAAGAAATCTGGGAGAAAACAGCACTTCAGTTTACAGCCTCCAACAAGCTCTGCTTCTGGGTCCCACACACACATCTAACCCTGCAAACTTTATCAAGCACAACACTCAGCTCCAAGAAAAGTCACTACTGCAGCTCAGGCTAGCACATTTTACAAGTGACCAGCTTTCCATTCTTCCACGTGGTTTGATACTTCATTTGTAGGTAGGTACATGGATGAACCCCCCTTAGTTATCTGCCAAGCCAGTTCCACCTGCCTCAGCCTCCTGCTCTCCCCATATCCTTTGCACAGAGGAATGAAAAAGGTCACCACCACCACCAGTAATCTACTTTGCAAATATGAGAACATTTTATGCTGTTTGTTCTTCTGGGCATGTCAAGAGAAGTCCAGAGGAACAGACTCACTTCTGAAGGCACTGATGGCAGGTGAGCAGCAGCAAGGCTCCGTCTTCCACAGCTGACAGGACAGAGCTCAACAGCCAGACTCCGGGGGAATGGAAAGGAGGCTTTAGATATGACTTGCACTTCAAATATAGCAACTATTTTGCTCGTGCAACATCATTCTACAGGAAGAACAAGCCAAGATAAATGGTTCTGCAGACCACAAAAAGTGCACGTGCCTCATTGCTGCAGTTGTCCAAATGTCACCCAGAAAGACAAGAAAAACTCTGAAAAACACTACTTACAGCAACTCTATTTGCAACACACACATTGAGAGCTTGCTAGCAAATACCAGAGGACCACTGGAGGGACAGGCCATGCTCCAAATTAGCTTTACCCTAAACACTCAACACACAGTTCCCATATCCTGAGGTTGCTCATGCCCAGCTCTACCTTTATTGTGTCCTAACTGCAGGGCAGTAAAGCAGAGTATTAAAACTGAGATGAAAGATCTGTGTAAACATATGCTACAAAATATAAGGGAGTTTTCTCAGTGGTTTCCAGACATGTCATATGGGGGAAATAACTTTGGCTGTTGCTTTGAGCACCAGAGGAGCCTGTCAAGACAAGCACTGCAGTGAAAAGCGCTACAGGCCTCAGAGTAAAAGCCTGGAACTCAGAGCTCACAGCCAGATAAAAGCCAGTCCATGAAGGGAAGGTACAGTGGAGATAGTGGCTGCCATAAAAGCATTTGAATGTTTAACTCTGATGGGTTTAAGCAAGAAATAGCCCAAGCATTTCTAATGGAGCTGCTGAAGACTACACAGAAAGAGTGGAGCCCTTCAACTGACTGTCCAGTCCAGTGTCCCAAGCACAGCCCCCAAGGGATATCAAAATGCAATCAGGAAACAAGAGCCAGGCAAAGAATCAAACCAAAACAAGTCCAAAGCACAAGAAAACATCCCATTTCAGAAAGTATCGGAAAGACCTGGTGCTGTTTTTATTCATTCACTTTGCACACCAAAGTTTTACAGGATTTGCTGTTCTAGCTTTCTGTGGTCCCTTTCAAAGCCTTTGCACGGGTAACACCTGGCTCTGTGAGCTAGCAAAGGTGATGCCTCAGCAGTGCTGGACATCTTAAAGACTTCCAAGCTCAGTTACAGGTCAGTCCCAAACCAGGGAACAGGACACATCCCAAGACATGAGACAAAGAGCTCACACAACACAGGTGTAGCAAGCAGGATGTTTTCCCTCCTCTTCTTGCACCTGTTCTTACCCTGTCCATGATTGCAATGGATGTGGAATCTTTCACATTCCCCAAACAGAATCATCTGGCCAGCTATGCTGCAATATGCTAAACCACCCAACTCCCCCAAAACAACAGTGCCCATCTCCTGTGCATTCAGCACAAGAGTGAAATTCTCCAGCTCAGATAGTTTTGAATTGTGTCTGCAATCTTGGAGAAACCTCTTGCCAACCAGTGGATCAACAGCAAATGAAGGACTCCACTGAGGATGCCTTCCCCCAAGATTCTGGGTAGTATGGCACCTACACCTAAAGCCACTCACAGGAAGAAAAGTCCCTCACTAAAAGTTACAATTTCGTTTACCAGATGGAAATATATAAGTTTCTTCCTCAACCATACAGCAGAGAGCAGACACTAAGGCCAGCCCCTCTCATCTTCTCATTATCATCTGTCTCTTTCCCTGACAAGGGACCTTCAAAAAACTCAGAGTGAAACTCAGAAATTAAGGGAACATAATCAGAGAAACCTTCCTTGGAAGGACCCAAAAAATTCAGATTGAAGCTGGACTGTTGCTGTGTTAGGTTAGGTCAGGCACGACTGCTTCCCTTCCATGTGCAAAAATAAAACCCAACCACAGTTTGTGTAGTAGACAGCATCAGGTCTGCTTTACAGGCAGCACAGCTGGTTTGCTACTGGCACAGAAGGGCCATTCTGCAGCATGACATCCTGGATGCAACTAAAATCCAGTTTCCCAATGATAAGGCTCCATTACACAAGCTTATTTAATTACTTAATTTCATTACCTATCCTTTCAGTTGCAGAGAATGATGAGGGAAGTAGCAGGAAGAGTCAGGAGGTCAATACCTGGCTCCAATCTGGTTAGAGTCTTGAATTTTGGGTTTTGTTGATCATGGATCAGTTTGCATGACACAAATCCTGGTGGGGACAGAGTCAAAGGGGGATAGAGCCTCTTGGGAGGCAGCTCTGAAGGGTAAAAGGGCCCAGGAAGGCTGGATATTCTTCAGGAAAAGAGCTTATCCTCTTGGAAGGAGGGCAGCCAACTCAAGAGGACTACAAGGATGGCATGAAATTATGAAGGGAGAAAATTGAGGGGGGGTCAAAGCCCAACTCGAACTTAATCTGGTTACTGCTATAAAGGACAAGAAAAAATGTTTTTACAAATGCATCTGCAGCAAAAGGAGTGCTAAGGAAAATCTCCACCTTTTATTGGATGCAGTGGGGACACATAATGAAAAAGGCTGAGGAAAAGGCAGAGGTACTTAATGCCTTCTCTGCCTCAGTCTTTAACAGTTAGACTGGTTGTTTTCCTTGTACCCAGCCTCTGAGCTGGGACACAGGGACAGGGAACAGGTCAAATCCTAGAATCAGTTTTGCCCCTCGTGGCAGAAAAGATATAGAGTGTGTCCAGAGAAGGGAAAGGAGCTGGAGAAGGGTCTTGAGCACCAGGAGCAGCTGAGGGGGGCTCAGCCTGGAGAAAAGGAGGCTCAGGGGGAACCTTCTGGCTCTCCACAGCTCCCTGACAGGATGGGGCAGCCAGGTGGGGGTCAGGCTTTGCTCTCAGGAAACAAATGATGGAACAAAGAAGAAATGGCCTCAGGTTGTGCCAGAGGAGGTTCAGGTTGGATATGAGGAAAATGTCTTCACTGAAAGGGCTGTCAAGCACTGGAACAGGCTCCCCAGAGAAGTGTTGGGTTCATCATTGCTGGAGGTACCTACAAGACTTATGTGACACTTGGGGACATGATTTA
>VZUA01094612.1:0-22336 GCA_013401035.1 Horornis vulcanius
TAACAGGAGTAAATAGGGGTATTGAGCTGCATCTCCAGGCTTATTGATGTGGACTAATGGAGTAGATAGTACATGGCTTGTGATCCTCAGAGTGACTTTAGCTTGCTCAGACAGTGTGCTTGGAAATAACGACATTGTTTTAAAGGGAATCAGCTTATTCAGGCCCTTTCTCATTTTGGATTATGGTGCAGGATTATATGCAGTAGGCACAAAACTACTCCAAGGAGTTCAATTAGCCAATATTTTTTCTTCAGCAGGGAGAAAATACTTATCTTCAGTAGGAGCTCCTCTTTGTTCATTAATATATCTGTCCAGCAGTATAGGAAGAATTATGAAGGGTCAGTGGGTACTTCAGGGAGACATTCTTAAGAGTGGATGTTAACAATCTCTATAAAAGCTACACACAGAGAAGCAGCATTTCATGCCATTAATGCAGGTACAATAAAAATTGGTAAGAGCCTTTTTTCTTTCTTCCAGCCATTGCTTTTTATTTTTACATATCAACAGCCATTGACTTTGAAATGTGACAGGAAGGTTTCATGATACATTTAACACTGCAGACTTTAAATACCAGCCCAAAAGCTGTGGGTTTTGGATAAACCTAACAGTGAACCTAGCAGTGAACAGGACCAGGAGTTTGGAGGGGATTCACAATGAAGAAACATTTTTATAAGCAGTGGTGGCACTCAGTGCTGGTGTCCATGCATTGTCTTTTACCTGCACCCTGAACATGTTTCCTTTTGAAGGTACTTGCACAAGGAGCAGAAAGAAGAGCAGCGTGGGATTGCTAGGCAAAAGCAGAACTGTAGATCTGAGGTGCAGTGGAGGGCACAAATTCAAAGAACAGAGGTTGTGTTGCCACCTTGGGGAACAGAGATCACCAGTCACTGTCCTCTGTGTCCAATTTTTGCTCCCACAAAGCATTCAAGATGAAATCCAGGTGTCTGCTCAGAGGCCTCAGGCTGTCACGGCGGCTGCTCAGCTGCCTCTTCCCAAAGCGACCGATGGGGCGAACACCACGGCCTACGTACCAAAAAGGGTCGATCTCAGGACCTGGAATTCAAAGCATTCAGTGAGGACGTACCACTGTACTTGGAGGCAGTGTTTCCTGAACATCTTGAGGATGTTAGACAGCTTACTTGGAGCCCGGGAGAAAAAGAAAGGGAAAGGCCACAGCCAGACACACAGCTTACTGATGCCTTTGAAGATTCCTTTCCATGTGTAGAGCCCAAAGGAAGAGGATTAATTGCAGAAATAATTTTCATCCATCTGGGCTGCAACCTGCATTTCTAATATGAGCCAAAAGGCCAATCAAAATTTTCTGCAGTAGGTACCAGGTACACTATTTCTACAGGCTAACAAATCCACTGGATTGCAGAGGGGGTTCCTACATGAGAGGTAAACATGAAAAGTTAATTCTTGTTCACTTAGGAAGTTGTTTTCCTGGATAACTGTTTTGTTGGGTTTCTTTTTCTTTTAAAGCTTTGACACATGACTTATTTTTGTGGTCTAGTGCAGTTTTGGGGCAGGTGTGCAGAGGGTTATAGTTGTATTAAAAGACTTTAATTTAAAAAAGATTATTTAAAGAGTATTAAAGACTATATAGGAAAATATACAGCAGCAGGGAAATTCCAAAACACCCTGGTGATGATGCCACTCTAAGGAAATCCCAAACTGTTCCAGAGACAGACAACTGTCAGGAACAGGAATAAATTATACAATTTAAGTGCATTATATATCATACCCATCACATGAAAGTCTAAGTCAATGAAGAAGGATTTTTCCCTGTGCATTCTGATGCTTGAACAGAGGAAAAAATCATCTTGCCTTTAAATATCACCACTAACATCTTTTAAGTTTCTCAGCACAGTGTTTAACAGCCTTCCTACTGAACAAAACCCAAGGAACTTTCACCTGTGTACTTAAAACTTGAGGTTCCCAACATCTCTATCCTCTTTAATGGGGAGAGGTGTGGCACTGAGCCCACACACCTTACTCTCCACGATGCCTCTCTCCCACTCCACCTACCATTATCAGCCTATGCTCCTTGGGGGAAGGTGAGATTTATGGGTGATTTTCTCAAAGATCTTTTGGATTGCCTGTGCTAGTTTAAACTTCAGATACATGGTCTCATCCCTGACCTGGATACTCTCAATTCTTCACAGCACCTCTGAATGGTGATACTTCAACCCCTTGTATCTTTCAGACAACCCCTTGGACCTTCAGACAACTCTTGGTCCCAGAGAGAATTGAAGATGTCTGTAAAGTGAACTTTAGCTTCTGGGCCATTGCTTTCTTTTTTATTATATAGAAGCAGTTGTGTAGGTCTACAGAACACAGCTGAAAATTTGCTGCTTAAATATTTGATGTGTACTACTTTACATTTTCTTGTCTGTCCATTGCACATTAGTGCACATCTTCTCTGATATTTATCAACAATAATGCCATTTGCCTTGGCTAATTAAGGGCTGTGAGAAGGACATGAGGTTCTGTATGTGCACAGACAAGTGAAAGTGGAGGCACAGGGCCTCACACCAAGGTGACACCACTGAAACACCTGTGTGATTTGCCATTGAACTTTACCTGACAGCCCAGCCCTGATCCCTCAGTGCAGCAGAGACTGCAGGGTCACCATGTCAGGTGAGACTCATACTTACTTCTGTTGTCTATCTGATGTTTAAATGGCCTGCTCTGTCCCGAAGCAAAGCTGAGCGACACCAAGAGTATCAGGACATAGACAGTGACTAGCTTTATGTGGTTTGGTGACCACTGGGCACGTGGTGTCCAGGAGATTGGATGCCACATGATGGATGGAGTAGTGGTGGGAAGGCTGTAAGGAGAAGAGTGAACATGGGGAACACGAATGAGTTAAAGCTCTCAAGGTGAAGGAACATGTCAACTTTAACAGTATGTTCCCATCCATCAGAAGCCATTTCATGGCTCTAAGTTCTGTGGAACACTCCTGCTGGGGGTGTCCTGGGCATTCCTGTTGGAAGGCAAAGGCTATGAAGTGGGCCATCTACTGAGGTAAAAACTGGAGAGTTTTTCTCTACAGCAGTGAAAGTCTTCACAGGACATTGAGTCCTGGCCCTAAGTTCACTGCTGATTCTGTATGGCTCTCTGTATGAGGCGTTGGCCACCAAAGTGTGTTTTACCCACTACCACAGCACCTTTTCCTTCCTTGTAAAATGTGTCTAACATTTATGTTTTACACACTCTTTTTACAACTAAATGCATTTCAGTATGAATGGCAATGCTCCTCTTGTGCCATCACACCCTTTTTTGCCAGTGTGCAAAATTACAATTTCCAGTTACAGCTTCAACTGGTTGATGTCTCAGTCCTGTAAATGCACCCAGATGCAACAGAATGAGAAACCTCTCCCAGCTTCCATAGGATGGGCTGGGGAGAACAGAAGTGCTGAGCTGGGAAAATTGCATCCAGGAAGGGGAGGGAGCCAGGCTCTGGTTACCACTGTCTCTGGCATTTTGTACAAGCTTCCTCATGGCAGCTGTCCTAGCTGTCACACCAGGATAGTCTGTCTTGTGACATGCAAGGTCTGCCTCTACATTTGACATCCTGGAGCCTCTGCTTATTGAGCAGGAGCCTATTTGCTTAAGCATCATGTAGATATACAGGCACAGAAATGTAGGAAAACCTCTCAGCTGTGCCTATACAGCGGATTCTCTTTGTGTATAGGTGGAATTTTTCCCCAGCTGCCAAAATCTTAGCCTGCTTTCAGTACAGGCAGAGCAGGAATGAAAATCTTTGATGCAAGATGCTCCCAAACACACCAAACAGGCAACACAGAAAAAACACATGAAGAAGTTGTTTGTCTTTCACTAAAATTCAGTCAAAAGCTCCTTCACTGCTAGTATTCAGTGGAGGTTTCTCAAGGGCTTTTTCACACCCTGACGGTTGCTTACCAGGCAGCTTAGAGGAAAGCGATTTTATCTCATTATTTCAGAACTGCAAATTAACTTTTTCTAGCTTGACTATCTCATGACAATCTCATGACAATCACGACTAAATTATCTTAGTGTGTAGAATTCACCCACATATGGTGAATTCTGCCTTCGGTTTCAGCTGGGGTACCTCTCCTGTTGGTCCATTTTTAGGAAAACCCTAGGTTCAGTGAGACAAAAAGAAGGTGTTTTGAGGCATCTCTGTGGTGTGTTTACAGGGCTGCTGACAGGTTTTCCAGGTTACTTGCTCCCTTGCTTCCTGGTTTTGTGTCTTGGTTATTTTTTGGGCACCGAGTTACAGAAAGAAGAGCTTGCTTTATGCTCATTGTTGATGAAAGACAAAAATACAGGGTAAAGCTTTTAGCACACATTTTTTCCTAAGCACTGCTGTGTTTCATTCCCCAGCAGCTCATTCTGTGCCACTGCAGCCACTTTCTACAGCAGTGATACGTATTGAATGTTTTTGTTCATACCGTTGTCCTGGCTAGGGGTTCTGTGAAGCACATCACCCCCACTGCTCCTCAGCCAGTAACATGCCATGCTAAATAATCAGGGTGCTCAGGATCTCTAATCCTCCCTAATTTTTCCTACACCTAATTATCCCACCACTGTGGGAATTATCCCACCATATGGGAAGAAACAGAGACTGAGGCACTGCCACAAACTTCACCCTGAGCATTTCTAACACCCAGCTCCATCTTGTCACTAAGCAAAAATCCTGGTTACCTATGCACAGTCCTTTCAAGAGTTGTATGGCTGAGATGGTCTGTGATCTCCTCAGGTCCAGATGTGCAGCTTTCTTTCAAAAGGAAAATTGAAAAAGAACAAGACCTCACACAGTCAAGCTGTGTGCTTCCATTTTCAACTATTAAATCATCCTAAAAATTTTAAAACTGATTAGTTGCAACAAAACTTGACACAAAAGTTTCAGGAATAATTTTGCTCCTGGAGCTCAGCAAAATTCAGTGCCACAGCCATTTGATCAACTTGCCACTTCTGCTTGGTGTCCTAGCAGATATTTAAATTTTGGCTGAGCAATATGCGTGACAGAAGTCTGGCAACTTTCTCCAACATAAGAGGGGAAAATTAAAGCTGCAAACGAAGGTACAGTGAAGCAGCAGTGTCACAGCTTGCCATAGGTTTGCTTCACAAGGAGCTGGAGAACAGCCTGGCTCTCCCTCTGGGCACACAGGAGCTCTTACCATACCAAACTCAAGCTCTACTGCAGATCCATCAGATAAACCCCTACCACGGTTGTCCTCGGAAGACAAGGTGCTATTAACTCTTTACACCCTAAACCAGCATCTTTCTTGAGATCAGCGGCTGTGTACACCCTCTCCGATGCAAATGCGAGAAGCTTTCCTGTTCGGAAGCAGCGCTGGAAGCACCCCCGAGGGATCAGACCCCGGGTGAGCACAGGCCCAGGCCCAGGCTGGTTTCAGGACCGAGCGGCCGCAGAGGTGCAGGGCTGTGCTGCGGAGTCCTGCCCGCGCTCTCCCTGCAGGGCACAGCACCGCCCGCGGGGTCAGCCACCCTGCCTCGGCACAGGCTGCTTCGCTAGCAAAAACTGGGCAAAAGTTACTGAGCACAGGGCTCAGCTGTCTATGTTAACCTAGGTAAGCTAAAGCCCAGAAAGAAAAAAAANTGCTTTCAGTACAGGCAGAGCAGGAATGAAAATCTTTGATGCAAGATGCTCCCAAACACACCAAACAGGCAACACAGAAAAAACACATGAAGAAGTTGTTTGTCTTTCACTAAAATTCAGTCAAAAGCTCCTTCACTGCTAGTATTCAGTGGAGGTTTCTCAAGGGCTTTTTCACACCCTGACGGTTGCTTACCAGGCAGCTTAGAGGAAAGCGATTTTATCTCATTATTTCAGAACTGCAAATTAACTTTTTCTAGCTTGACTATCTCATGACAATCTCATGACAATCACGACTAAATTATCTTAGTGTGTAGAATTCACCCACATATGGTGAATTCTGCCTTCGGTTTCAGCTGGGGTACCTCTCCTGTTGGTCCATTTTTAGGAAAACCCTAGGTTCAGTGAGACAAAAAGAAGGTGTTTTGAGGCATCTCTGTGGTGTGTTTACAGGGCTGCTGACAGGTTTTCCAGGTTACTTGCTCCCTTGCTTCCTGGTTTTGTGTCTTGGTTATTTTTTGGGCACCGAGTTACAGAAAGAAGAGCTTGCTTTATGCTCATTGTTGATGAAAGACAAAAATACAGGGTAAAGCTTTTAGCACACATTTTTTCCTAAGCACTGCTGTGTTTCATTCCCCAGCAGCTCATTCTGTGCCACTGCAGCCACTTTCTACAGCAGTGATACGTATTGAATGTTTTTGTTCATACCGTTGTCCTGGCTAGGGGTTCTGTGAAGCACATCACCCCCACTGCTCCTCAGCCAGTAACATGCCATGCTAAATAATCAGGGTGCTCAGGATCTCTAATCCTCCCTAATTTTTCCTACACCTAATTATCCCACCACTGTTTATATGGGAAGAAACAGAGACTGAGATACTGCCACAAACTTCACCCTGAGCATTTCTAACACCCAGCTCCATCTTGTCACTAAGCAAAAATCCTGGTTACCTATGCACAGTCCTTTCAAGAGTTGTATGGCTGATATGGTCTGTGATCTCCTCAGGTCCAGATGTGCAGCTTTCTTTCAAAAGGAAAATTGAAAAAGAACAAGACCTCACACAGTCAAGCTGTGTGCTTCCATTTTCAACTATTAAATCATCCTAAAAATTTTAAAACTGATTAGTTGCAACAAAACTTGACACAAAAGTTTCAGGAATAATTTTGCTCCTGGAGCTCAGCAAAATTCAGTGCCACAGCCATTTGATCAACTTGCCACTTCTGCTTGGTGTCCTAGCAGATATTTAAATTTTGGCTGAGCAATATGCGTGACAGAAGTCTGGCAACTTTCTCCAACATAAGAGGGGAAAATTAAAGCTGCAAACGAAGGTACAGTGAAGCAGCAGTGTCACAGCTTGCCATAGGTTTGCTTCACAAGGAGCTGGAGAACAGCCTGGCTCTCCCTCTGGGCACACAGGAGCTCTTACCATACCAAACTCAAGCTCTACTGCAGATCCATCAGATAAACCCCTACCACGGTTGTCCTCGGAAGACAAGGTGCTATTAACTCTTTACACCCTAAACCAGCATCTTTCTTGAGATCAGCGGCTGTGTACACCCTCTCCGATGCAAATGCGAGAAGCTTTCCTGTTCGGAAGCAGCGCTGGAAGCACCCCCGAGGGATCAGACCCCGGGTGAGCACAGGCCCAGGCCCAGGCTGGTTTCAGGACCGAGCGGCCGCAGAGGTGCAGGGCTGTGCTGCGGAGTCCTGCCCGCGCTCTCCCCGCAGGGCACAGCACCGCCCGCGGGGTCAGCCACCCTGCCTCGGCACAGGCTGCTTCGCTAGCAAAAACTGGGCAAAAGTTACTGAGCACAGGGCTCAGCTGTCTATGTTAACCTAGGTAAGCTAAAGCCCAGAAAGAAAAAAAATAAAATAAAAAATAATAATTAAAAAAAAATAAAAAAGGAAATTCAGCAAGAAAGAGCCTGGACAAGCACTGAAGCAGACAGGGGAAGGCACTCACCTGTGTGCACCAAAGCTGTTTCTCAGGTAGTAGCTGCTCCAGCAGAAGCAGGGCAGCTGACGGGGGCATGTGCCTTTTATACTGGAGGGAAGTGGACTTGAAGCAGGGAGGGGGAGTCAAGAGGTGGGCCAGCAGGACGTCAGCAGTACTGGTGAGTAGGATTTAAATTTACAAAAGGAGGGGTAGGAGAAGGGAGGCTCTATTAGAAAACCATTGATCAGGGCAGGGAGCAGAAGTTGAGGGCGGCGCCAGGGGATTTTAGGGGGGGCATGGCAGGACACATGACTGAGACGCCCGGGCCCACCGGGAATAAAGCAGAGGGAAGGGGGCTGCAGCCATGTCCCTATGGATGTGGGGGCACTGACAGACGGGAGCAGCCATCCCTTCTGCAAAGGAGAGCCAAGCTCTCTGTGCTGCCCAGCTGAGATGCTCGGTCTGAAGAGCATGCCTGCAGAGGGAAACGTGAAAGGTTGAGGATGAGTTGTGGAGAGAAAGAACAGACAGACAGTGGGGAGCTATCAGAGCTAGCAAGTTGGAACAGTCAGTTCACACATTCCTTTCACTGCCCTTGTTCCTCTTGCTACCCCATCTTTGCTTTTTGCTTAGGATCTTGATGGCAGCTCTTGTTTCATTCAGTCCCAACCCACAGCTGGGGTCAACCCACCCATGTGTAAGTTCTAAGTCACACTGCAACACAGCACACAAGCAGCTGATAAAATAAGTAGTGATTCAGTGCTTAAGGAGGCCCTTACCAGTTTTGTGGCAGAGAAAATTTCATGTGCATGAGGCCAACATCTCGAACAATATTGTATTTCCACAATAGGTGTCTCTTCTGAGTGATTATTTTTAACTCTGTTTCTTGACTAATGTGTCACGGCAGCCTTGCTGTTAGGGATCTTGCTGCTCTGGAAGCTAAGACTTTGTTTACTCCGGAGGTTTGCAGGGGAGAGCAGCTAAACAAGCAAGTGCTTCACTCCTTGGGCACCATCCTGCAGAGAGGCTGAGATGAGAAGCGTACTGGGCTGATTGGGAGCTGCAGCCACTCTCTTCACAGACCCATGTTTATGCTCTGGTCCTGATGAGGTACCAAAGGAACAATTTTAAGGCCATGCTTTGAAAGGGGCTCTGAGGTCTGACCCCATCCATAAACTGAGACTGCATAGGAAATGCTGCAATCCCATAAGGATGAAGATAAAGTTCAGTAGCAAATATGTTCAGTTTTTTCTATAAAGACACTTCAAGTTGAGAAAACCTCAAAGAACAAACAATGCTATTTCACTGTAGGCACCACTCAAAAGAAATGAAATTATTTTATTTGCTATGGGAAATTTGTAAGGTTTTTCTATGAGGAAGCATGGTGAAATGTTGCCTGACCCTGCCCTTTCTCACTTTCCAAGCATCAAGTACCAATGGGAGAGTACGGTCACTATTTGCAGGGATTTTTCATTTCTGTATAATAGTTTGGTTTATGGGTATATGTATGAACGAAAATTGTAAAGAAGCCCGAGAAATACTCTTCCATTCTCTAATTTCCACCCAACAGCAGCTAAAAGAAGTGTCTTCCTCATCCAGGTTTTCAAGAGTTTACTCAGACTACTCAGGATCACAACTTCAAAATATGAAGAGCACTTCAAGTCCATGGTAGCACAAAAGGTCTTCCTACAGCTATCACAATCAATAATAGATACACATGCTTTTCTCAGAAACTTCCTTTTAGCATGTTCCCTTTGAACCTTGTGAACACTCCCTACCTAAAAATCAATCAGCGTCCAAGAACCAGGCAGTGGCTGTGCTTCTGCCGGGCTAATTTTCTGTGCATGTGTGCAAAGGGTATCTTCTTAGTAAGTAAAACTCTTCATGGCTCCTCATTGTAGATCTTTTTCCTTCCTGCTTTTCAAATTTATTTTGATCAGAAAATGTGAGTATCCTTTCATGATTTCTAGTGGGCAATTGCTTTGTTGTTTTTCTAGTCATCCTGTAATCTTAAAATAGAAGCAAAAGGTTTTTTCATCCCATTTACTTTTCCTAGTCTTGCTGACACAACAATGTGAGCCTTTCCATAGTACAGATAATTTTCACCGATTGTCACCTACATGGAAGTTGCCCATAAAATAAAATTATGCAATGTCTTCATGTTAAAAATGTTTGCTTATTGGTAAAGGCTGCTTGCAAAATAATATGCCATACAAAAATAAAAAGAAAACCCCAACCATACACAAAAAAACCCCATTATTAGGAGAGCCAGCATTTAAAATGCTCTAATATGATTATCTATGTTCATTCTGGCCCAAAGTTGATCTAGTGCAGTATCTTGGTTTTGACAGTGGACAACAAAGGACGTTTATGGAAAAGTCTAAAATCAGGGTAGCATATTTTCAAATTCCCCACTATACTCTTCTCACAGACCCTTGAGCCCTGTGGTCCAGAGACTTCCCAAACCAAAAGTTTCTTTGTGGTAGGTAGCCCTTTACAGGTTTTTTTCTTTTACTATTGCTTCCCAAACCCATGCAAAATCTCAGCATCCAAAAAATTGTGTGCCAAGGACTTCAGGGCTCTTTCTGTGCTACAGGAAGGATCACGGCTGTGCATCTATTCTGGACGCACTACTTGACAGTTTCAAGAGCTTTCATTTTCTCTTTCATTCAAGTATTTTCATTTTCACTTTCAATCATTCTGATTTCATGAAAGGCTACTGTAAAAAGTTCTCATCAAAGAAGAGTAATAAATTATGTGACAGTCTGTTTAAATGAGGTTCATCAGGTGTTTCCCTGACCAAAGTAAATTTTACTCCATTCTCATTCACTGGACATCATCATTCCTATCCACCAGACCACAACTGAACCACCACAGTGCTATATACAGTACTCACAAGTTTTCATAGAAATCATCCTGGCTTCTCAGGGTCTCTCCAAGCAGCTGTGATTTTATTTTGTTACCCCATCTATAGCAGGCCTTATGCTTTGGCTGAGAAAACCAAGTCAGCTCATGCAGCGCAGCAATGTGAGAGCCAGTCTGACTTGGGAGGAAGTAGGAAAGAGCTGTCAGGCGAGCCAGGGTTATGAAAGACCATACCAGAAAGATTATCTAGAGGACAGCTTGGTCTGTAGTGAAGGTGCAGAGGTTTGTGTGTTAAACCTTCCCTCCTTTTCCTGTTTCTGAGGGAGAGGCTGGGCACATGCTGTCTTCTTTGTAGAAGTTCCTTGAAAAGAACTCAAGTCCTGCCTCACACACAATTAAAGACTCCTGCACATAAAATTCCTCTGTAAGTTACAAGCGGGAACAGGGCTGAGCCAGCTGTTGGTGTGTCTCAGTGTCTCAGTGGGAAGGAAGGCTGAACACGGATGCACCAGGATGCAATTAAATCAAAAGGTAGTAGTAGATACACAGGTGTGAAGGGCTGTGAGGAGGAAAGGAACTTCCCAAGGTAAGGAGAGGTCAGGCTTCTGGGCAGGAAATGTTGAGGGGGATGAAAGGAGATGATAGGAAGGTATTGCCTGGAGGCTGGAGTGACCTATGAGAAAGAGGTCCAGTAAGACTGATGCAGAGAAATATTTTTTGACAGGACAGTAACAGACCAGAGGCCAACACTGAACTACAGTTTTGAAGACAAATCCTCCCAATTAGTTTTCTCAAAGAACTAATCCAAATCTTTTGTCTGTAATTCATTTGCTGGTCAGAGCCCTCCACAAACAGAAGGTGAAAAACCACAAAAACAAAGACATTTTATGCAGTTGGATGGAGAAACAGAAACTTTTTTCTCCCCCAGCCCATCACTTATTGTTTCACATACCAGTCTGGAAAAAGTTTGCAAATGCTTTAAACTACTGCCTGACCTACAAATCTGCCCAGCCCTCTGTAGTAGGGTGGAGGTCCAGTTGCACTAAATGAGTTTGGAGGGCTTATGAGAAGTCGTATTCAAACCTATTCAGAAAACCACATCAGTTCACTCAACTAGAGGAATAACATCTAATAACAAACTGTTCTCTACTAACATTCAGATTCAGAGAAAAGCCAGGACTGGCTTTATTTTGGAGCCACTTTTTTTTTTTTTTTANTTTAATTTGAGAAAGAGGACCATCTAGTGGTTAATGCTGAAATTATCATCTTGTTCGCAATCACTATTGAGCACGGAATGAAACCCCCACGTTTCAAAGGAAAGCATGTGTATCTTGAAATCTGACCATGTTCAGCCAAACTGCACACAACACCGTCTCTCTTTCCAGATGTTTATCATCAGCACGGCTTCCAGTTAGCCCAGTCTCCCAGGTAGCACATGCTTATTGGGACAACTTGCTAGCAGCTGGGCAGCTCAACCACAGGCTACAGCTCAGGACTTCAGCCACTCTCCACAAGCCCTTCCTTGGCACACTGTGAAGGCTTTGCACTGGAGTTGGAGCTTTAATGGAAAAATACAAGTCAGGCTTGGCATGGTTAGAGCCACCTTCAAAACTATTTTGTTGATGGAAAAGAGGATTTCTTCTGGCACTTTTGCTATTCTTCTTTCCTGATAGAAAGCTACTGGGCAGCCTTCTGCACAGAGGTTTGTGATGTGCGGATTCCATATGGAGCTGGATATTGTAGGTAGAGTCATGTGGTGAGAGCAGGGAAGTTCAAGAAAAAGGATAAAGGTTGGAAATATTTTTGCGTATCTCTCAGGGATCCAGCACTTTGACATTATTTTCAGAATGCCAATGTAAGCCAGCAAATGCCAGCTTCTGGTGCTGGAGTGGAGCAGAATTTGTGTATAGAGTAGTTGCACTTCTGGCATGCAGGATGGAAATTCGTGCTGCTACATGCCATTTGCATGTTTCATGAACAGTCGCTTTGTCAGGCAACTTAAACTGCTCTTTGAACACCATGTGCTTCAAGCAGTAATTGGGTTTCCAGGCCATTGCAGAGGACAGGTCAGCATGCAAGTCTGACATTTTCTCGTAAGGCAGGCTGCAGGGCCAGGTATGGGGTTTCTGCCTACTGGAGCAAGCCCTAATTAAATTAAATTTGGCTTTGTAAAAGCTCCTAAGGTATAAAACTCAAAATATTGGTGTGCTGCACCTGAAAATAATAGTAGTATATACTAGAACTGTATCTGTAGGAAGTGAAAACCAATGTTGTTCATTCTGGTTATTACAGAGGCGAAGGTGTAGGTAGGAAAGGGTGGCCTTTTACATGCACACAACCAAAGAAAGGTGTCATAGAGTCCTAAACCAAAGCACAGGTTTAGCCCTACTGCATGGCTGACATCTTTTGCCTGATACGAGGCTTTCTTGTGCCATTTCCAACACAGCAATTCTCTGGAAGAACAAAGTTTCTCCCACTGGTCTGGGTTACCCATTGCTGCTCAAGCACATCTCAAGTGCTTCTGAGAATACCTAGTGAAGGTGAGGTTCTGCACTAGGGTGACATTTTTTACAAAAGTGTACTTTGTGGCTTCAGTATGTCATATTTATCATCCAGTCATCTGTCATTTATATGCCAGTGAGCCCCTGGTTTTAATTCCTGAGGCTTATCCAGTAATAAATAACCTGTAATGATTCACATACAGCTTGACAGATGAACTGAAATACAGTAAAAGGCAAGCAAGGGGATCTCTAATTGCTATTCATAACCAGGTCTTGCAACTATTACATTTAAATAGCTTGAAGCCGTGATCAAGTTAATTAGAGATGATGTTCTTTTCTGGAACTGTAGTTGGCAGGTTATACATTAGTCATGGAAAGACAAGAGTCTCGTTCCCAAAATATTGCTTAAACCCTGATATCTAATATTAGTGAACGAGATTAACTCCAGCCTCAGCTCTAGGATGATCTGAAATTGAACAGGTTTTGAAATCTGAAATTTAGCAGTTAAGCAAAAACACCTCTTACTTTCACTTAGGTTTTTAAACCTATTTTAACTGCTTCTACCTCTTTTGGTTGCTGCATGTCAATGTCTGCTTTGGCCACCTTTCTCCAATCCAGTGTGACTGGAAGCTCCTCACAACCAGGACTTTCTCAAGTCTATTGCCACAAGTGATTGCTCAAGAGCAGTGGAAAGGACTCAGCCAGGTCAAAGGACCTCAGGACAACTGTCCTGTTGAGGAGCAATAGCAGGAGCAGCACATCTCCAGCAGGATGCCACTTGCACACAGACACCAAAATTTGGTGCAGTGTGCTGGCACAGACAGGATTTGTGTCAGACCTTAGTGAAGAATGTGACGTCAAGACCTGCAGCAACCAGTGAGGAGGACAGCAAAGGGAGAGCTCTTCGCTTTGACACAGCCCCACAGAGGCATGGCCAATTCACACGGACATTGTGGAAGGCTGGCATGAGAACAATGAGGGTGCCACCCACCACTTTTATTTTAATTGCTGCACAGTGCATGCCAAGCTGTGCAGTTGGGTGTTGTTTCCATTCCCTCTGTAGTTGCCAGAACTATTCATTGCTGTTACATTTTAAGGATAACAAAGTCACATCCTCTTGGCTTATAAAAGGAGCTTTGTTCCTTCCCAGACACCTAATCTCCTTTGTCTGTAAACTCTAGGATGAATTCCACAGATGCCCAATGAGCCCATAGGACTGGATTAACCATGCAGTGAGAATTAGAAGTGTAAAACTATTTTAAATGCATGAAGATTTGGAGTAAGCAGAACTGACACAATGACTGGTATACTCAGTGAAACCTGCAGACTCAGAAGTGGGGTTTGTGTCTGAAGATCCACTGTTCCACTTGTCCATGGCCAGCCTTGTCCTCCTCAGTTGTCTCAGCACAACTATTGCAGGCTTATGCAAGTGGAGTGGATCTGAGGCTTTAACCTTTGAGTTTATTTTTTAACTCAAATCACTTTGCTGATCTGGCTCATCCCAGTGCCCCACTGACACCAGTACTGGTGCAGCCAAGGTAACAAAATACAGTGGCTGGGAGGAAAAAAAAAGTGATGGATCTGCTTTGCCATGGGGAAAAAGTTTCATGGGATGATGATGGGAGAACAAAAGATACAACAAAATCTTGCAGAGAGACATGGGGTTAGCAAAAATATATCAGAATCAAAAATTTTTCACATTAGTAGTAATATAAGTTTTCTGAAAGAGATGCTATTGATATCCTGGGAAGATATCAATATCCCTTCCTGAGGAAGGGTGTCCTGAGTTCTTGCAACCTTCCCAGAATGTTTCTCAGTGTTTAGCTCTGCATCCTTAATCCACATTGTCCAAACCGTGGCCTCAAGCTCTTGTCCCATCCTCCCATTACTGCCCCAATAGTGCCTTTTGCAGCTGCTTGGGAATGAGTTAAACAACCCCCCTCCACAGCACATAGTGCAGTGAAAGGTTTAATCAATGATGGTAGCAATGGGTAAGCAGAGGTTTTATGCCATGGCCAATGGCCTTGCCTTCCTCATGGGAGAAAGAAAAGCTTCCTTGCAAAGTGCTTCAACTAGAAACTTTCTTAAGCATTCATAGAATACTGCAAGTGCTGTTCCAGACCTTGGATCACAGAAAAGAAATATCCCATTGATATAAGAGGACTGAAGTTTAGCATAAAAACCAAAAAGGGGAAAAAAATAAAAGAGGTGGCAGGTTCTGCCACTTCTGCCAATGGAATTAGCTTATTGTACATCTGCAAAGCCATTAATCGCCTCATAAGGACCAGCAAGATTTGTAATACCTGCACATCATTTTAAAGGCAAACTTTTCCCATTTCCCTTCACTGCTGATATCCTCCCAAAACAGGGACGGACAGTGAGCAGCTGTCACACAGGAGTCCTGTGAGGCAAACACGCAAACCATCCATGGTGGCCCCTATGGACTGGGGAACAGTGGCTGCACCCACCTGAAAGGGTGCAAAGTTCTCGGAAACACAGGATAGTTAAGGTTGGAGTCGACTCTCGAGATCATCTGGTCCAACCCCCCTGCCAAGGCACTCTGACCTCAAGCAGGTGACACAGAACATGTCCATGGGGATTTGAGATGTCTCCAGAGGTGGAGACTCCATGACTGCCCTAGGCAGCCTGTTCAGTGCTGTGCCTCCCTCAATGGAAAGAAGTTCTTCCTCATGCTGAGATGGAACTTCTTGTGTCTCCAAGTCATGCCCAAAGTGGAAACACAGGCGGTTTGTGGGGTGCTGACTGCCTCCCTCACCACATACAGCATTTAAAGCAGCATTTTGTCCAGTGAGGGGGGCCTGAGGGAGTGGGATTTCCAACATATTTTAATGGGGAAGGGGGAAGTGCTCTCCCAGTTTCAGATCAGCTGGAAATGTACCCAAGCCAAAGGTATGTGAGCATGGAAGGGCCTCCATGGGGGTCACCCTTGCTGGGGCAGAGGGGTCCCTGAGGGCCAGCAGCATGGGGAACAAGGGGCTCCAGCAACACGCCAGCACCGCTGTTGGGGATCCACTGAGGAGAACATTGTGACAAGAAAGGACATTGAGGTGCTGGAGCAGCTCCAGAGGGCAATGAAGCTGGTGAAAGGTTTTGCACTCAAGTTCTATGAGGAGCAGCTGAAGGAGCTGGGGGTATTTAGCCTGAAAAGGGGAGGCTCAGGAATGACCTTATCACTCTCTACAGCTGCCTTGAAGTAGGATGTAGCCAGGCAGGGGTCAGTCTCTTCTCCCGAGGAACCAGCAACAAGACAAGAGGATGTAGCCTCAGACTGCAGCAGGGAAGGTTCAGGCTGGACGTTAGGAGGAATTTCTTCACAGAAAGGGTGATTACACATTGGAAGGGGCTGCCCAGGGAGGTGGTGGAGTCACCGTCCGAACGTGGCACTCAGTGACAAGGTCTGGTTGGCACGCTGATGCTCGGTCACGGGTTGAACTCGATGGCCTCAGAGGTCTTTTCCAAACTAACACATTCCGTGATTCTGTCACCGGGCTGCTGAGGGGCCGTCACGTGCGGGACGCCATTTTGTGCGGAGCGCGGCGGGCGGCGCCCGTTGGCGGTGCCGTGGGGCGGTGCGGGCCAGGGGCGGGGGGTCCCTCCCTCCCTCCACGTTTTATTTCCCTTTGCGCTTCCTCATCTTCTTACTCCTGCCTTTCGCTCTCGCCCTCCATCTCGGGTTCCGTCCCCGCGTCCTTCTGCTTTTGTTACCCCTCCCCTCGCTCCCTCCCGCTCCCCGCCCCCGCGTGGCACTGCGGAGCCGGAGACGTGACCCGAGCGGACTCGCTTCCCCGCAGCTCCAGCCTCTCGCCGCAGAGTCGCATGTCCTCGATCCAGAACCTCCAATCCTTCGGTAAGAGCCGCCGGCACCCCGCCACCTCCGCAGCCACCCCCTCGGCAAACCCACCCATCCTACTCCCCTCGTCCTGCCCCGGCCCCGCTGTCCTGCCTCTGCCTTCCCGAGGGCCGCGGGCCCCCCGCCCCCGCGGTGACATTGAGCGCTGTCGCTGCGGCGCTCCGTGAGGCAGCGCTGGCGGCTCGTCCTTGTCCTCCCGCGTCGCCGGCCTCGGGACGTGCTCAGTGTTATGAGGCGAGGAGACCTCGGGCGGGAGGCTCAGCCCCTCGCTGCTCCCGTAGGAGGTGCTGCCATGTTCTCAGCTCTGACTCCCCGTATCAAGGGCTCGTATCCTCTGCTGAGGAAATAATGTCATCAGTTACAGTTCATTTGCTGTCGCATCTTATCCTCAGCAATGCCCGAAAACGCTATACAAGCCCTGCAAAGGTTATTGTCTCTATAGTGAGCTACGCAGATGGCAGATCGTTTCTCTCCTATCAGCAGGGAAGTTTAACCGTGCCCGGCCAGCGTTCTCCTCCCGCCTTATCTGTAAGCAGCAGAAGTGAGCAAGTTAGCACTTTGTACAATAGTCTCAGGCTTTTGGTCACGGTTTTGATTCTTATGTTCTGCACGTATAAGCCATGTGAGAAGGTTATGTTCAGTCATGATTTGGGAGCTCACCCTGTGTTTAAGGAAGGTGCCACCCAGAGGATTTGTTTGAAGGGATCCAATGTTGACACCTACAGTGCTGGCTTATTTCCAGTCTAGAGCCCTAAACTCTGCCAAGCTATCTTGGCTTATCTGCAACCTAGAGTCCTAAACTCTGCCCAGTGATCCTCATGCCTAAGTCCTCTTTTTCTTTCACTTTTTCTTTGACTAAGATTTTCTGTTAGTGTTTGAGCCACAAGCTGTGGGAAACAGTAAAATTCAGTGTGTTTTAACAAATTCTGTAGTAGAAGTTGAGCTATTCAAGATTCCAAATGCTGTACTTGTTTCCTGTGGTGCTTGAATCCTTATTATGCTTTCAGTGCCTTTAATGCTCATGTCATTCTTTTTCTACAAGGGTCTGTCAGTCTGCAGCTAAACTACTTCTTTTTGTGCTTCTGCTGAAATTTTACTCATTTAGGGCATTTCTTTCGAGTAGATGGCAAAACTTGACCAGTGTTTTTAGATCTGAGTTTTGAATAGAAGTTTGGGAAATTGTAGCTCACATGGCTATTGAACCTACCAGGGCTCTTAACTATCATTCTGATTAGTACAAAAAATTACTTGTGATTATTCTTAAAACGTAATAAAGTACTTCATGCTTCGAGGTTTATTTCGAGCTACTGATTAGATCTGTAGGGCTGTAAAATGTCTTGACTGAGTTATGTTTTTGTGAATAACAAAGAATAAGAAGTGTTAGCCCAGAAGACCCCTTCTTTCTAAATGCTTTTCTGTTTTATCTGTGCTAGATAAGTGCTAAGCTTAGAAGAATTTGAGAACTGACCTTTCTTTAGTGTAAGCCTAAATTCATTTTGTTACATTTCTTGACTAAAGCTGCTGACTGGAGGAGTTCTGGTCTACAGGCAGCCTTTGATTTCTGTTAAAGTGTATCTCTCTTTTATTTCTGTTAATAACCAAGAGTTACATCCATGCCTTAACCATGCTGGAAGCTGGTAGTTACCACAGTCTAAGACTTCTGTTCTGGACCTGTTAGAAAGTGTCTGTTCTAGAGCTTTTCTATTTCTCTGTTCTTACCAGTTGATCTGATAAGAGATACAATTGCTTTATTTCACTTTAAATGTATGTGGCTGTCTAAGACTTACGTGTGTTTGATGTTCTCTCAGAACCATGTTTTCAGGTTCAGCATTTGCAGTTTGCAAGAAACAATGAAGTAAACTGATACTGAAGCAGAAAATCGTTCACACCTGGGAAGGCATGGAAGAAATGGTGTGTGGTAGTTGAGAGGGCTGTCCTGAGTGTCTAGTGTGGTGACACGTAATACAGCTGTGGAAAAAGCACTTCGGTTTTAACAGTGTGTTTTTAAACAGGGATTAAACATCAGGATAATACCCTGAATATAATAATAATTTCTTGTGAAGTGAGACTCTTCCTTCTTAGTTTTGAACTTGGGTGTTTTCCTTTGGGGGAATTACATGAGTCTTTTTCCTCTTGCAGACCCCTTTGCTGATGCAACAAAGGGCGACGACTTACTCCCGGCGGGGACTGAGGATTACATTCATATAAGGATCCAGCAACGAAACGGAAGAAAGACACTAACAACTGTTCAGGGCATTGCAGATGATTATGACAAGAAGAAACTTGTGAAAGCTTTCAAAAAGGTAAAGTTGCTGATTTGATAATGATTATATATAAAGGAGTAAGATAGCTTTTAGTACTAAGTAACAAAATATTTGTCACTTCGTACTTTTGAGTGCATACCACTTTCATATTTGAGTCCTTTCCCTTTCTCAAAACACTTAGCAGTGTCCAGTAACACTGATTTTGCTAAAAAGTTAAACATTTCTATCTTAAAAAGAAGTAAATAAAATATATTCTGAATGCTTCTTTAAAATTTCATAGATATATGGCTTTCTTGATGTGAAGAATAAAATCAGTTTAAAGTAGTGCTGGTTTTTATTCCTGCGTCTATTACAGCTGGGTTGTTGCTCAAAGTAGAGGCCTTTAGTTTTGCCAGGATAAAAATACTTATTTTAAGATAGTGTGGAGTTGAAAGGCTGTATCTCATAACTTTGTTTTTCTTTCTTGCCATGACTGACCATTTCCTTCTGCACGGTAGCTAATCCTGTCATTGCCTGAGTTTACCATCAGCAGTTTAGTTTGTGTATGTATGTATCAGCAGATACATTCCATTTGCTCTCAGAGCCAGTAAAATTGATTTAACCTTTGCCTGACTTGGCACCAAACAGTAAGCAACTTCTGAGACAAAGTTCTTCTGAAAAGACTGACTAAGCAAAATCATGATGTGCATCAGATGTCTTATAATGTGGATGTTTCTCTCTTAGAAATTTGCTTGTAATGGTACTGTGATTGAGCATCCTGAATACGGTGAAGTTATCCAGCTACAAGGTGACCAGAGGAAGAACATTTGCCAATTCCTCTTGGAGGTGAGTGGCTGCAGATAAATATCTAGACCTCTCTGGAAGCAGTAGGGTGACAGGTGGTACTGATGCTAATTAACCAGCTAAAGATAGCCACTGTAGTTCTTTTGTATTTTCAGCCAGAAAGTAAAGTGAGTATTGCAGAATGAGAGTAAGCCTCTGGTAAGAATCAAAGCGTTGTAGAATGCCTTTGCACTGTTACAACACACCACTTGTTCTCTGGCAGTGCAACTTGAGCTCTGTGCTAGTAAAATCAAGTGTTTGATGCAAACCATAATCGTGAGACTGAAAACACTATAGAAGAAAGGGGCTTACTCTGATGCAAATGATGATACAGAGTTGTTACACTGTCAAAGAGTAAATCCTAGGACTACAGAATAAATCAGTTGTCTGATAAGATTTTCTTTCTGTGTAGTCAATTCTTCTGCTTGGCCCAGAAACATTCTGTAAACTACAAGAATGTTTCATTGAGTGTATACACTGTATAGCAGTTTCTTTGATCAAAGTGTAAGATTGTGGTAACTTGATATCACTGTAATAGCTTAAATATGTAAGCTTTACTAAAATATGTTGTTTCTCTCCTTTAGATTGGCATTGTCAAGGAAGAACAACTGAAAGTTCATGGTTTCTAACATACCTGTACTCTTATGAAGAACCCTGCAGTATTGGTCTTACCTATCCTGTCTCTTCTGTGAAAAATGAATCTTTGCAGTGAATGGACTTCCCTGTTACCTGAACATTTACAATCTGATTTGCATGACTGCATGAAACAGGTGGTGTGTAGACTAGAAACACATAAAAAAACTTCAGTAAGATGGTAATGAAGACCTTTGTGAACTTTAACACATTTCCAATGGAAATGTATTAGTGATGATTGTTCAGTTTAGTACTCTGCACCTGAGTTAAATGTGTGAGTTTTATTAAAATAGTGTGTGTTGTTGCTTAAAAATAAACGTTTATTCATATAATTTCTGGAATATTTGAAATGCTTTAGTCTAAGTTTTAAACTAGCCTTGCTGAAGAATGGCTGAACTGCTTTGTGGCAAGTGTAGCTCACTGCTGATTGAAGAAATTGGAAAATCTACATGATTAAGTACTAGCTGATTAATCAGTAGATTAGCTTGATGTGATCTTACTCTGTAGCTGTAAGATTAGAGCTTTAAAGCCTGTAGTGTAGGTGTACCTTAGTAGCAGCATACTAGGACATCCATTGTTAGCTGTGTAAGTAACTGGATCTTCTCTAAAATTAATTGCAGTGACTATGAGGTATTAGTGTGAAGCAAAGAAGGGGTAAAGCAAGCTGAGCTCCTCAAGGCAAAACATTTGGGCAAAAGTCCCAAAACATTTGAAAGAAGTGGATGGGATATTGTGTCTCCTCTGTCACTGAGTAAGGGGAAAAGACAGTGTTGGCTTCTGCCATGACTGGATTGAAAGTTGGCAAGCAGAGTGCTTGACTGAGCTGGTAGTGTTAGCTGTGGGAGCAGGGAAGGGAACAGGATCTACACTAACCTTTTCCCTGTTATGAAAAGTTTTCCTAGGACTGATGGTTGACATGGAGGTTTTGTAATCACGCTTGGGTGTTACTACAAAAAGCTGATTTGGTTTACTTTTCTAGAAGGCAAGTCTTTCAACTTTACTGGAGGTTACAATAGGTTTGTTCCACTATGCTTTTAAGCTAGTTTTAGTTAGGTGTAGGCATTTGCTATTCTGCTTGTAGGATATGTCTCGTGAAGAATGAAATTAATTCATTTGGTGAAACAAGCAAATGTTGTCTTCCTTCTGAGGTAGACATGGAAATCTTTTCTGAAACAATTCAGAACATGCTGAGCTGCAAAACCATAACAATAGTGGGAAATGTTTAAAAAACCTCATGTGATATCATGTATTCTCTAGAAACAAAGAGACATTTCTTTACTGCTAAGACTTACTAATGACTCAGCCAGAAAAAGAAATTGATGAAATTGATAAAATAATTGTTTACTTCCTAAGTAGTAAAGAATTAGGCAAAATTGTATTATTTAATATTACATGTACCTGTACTTTACTTCCTATTCATATTTGCCTTTCTAAAACAGAAATGTTTCAATTTTAACTCATTTGAATTTTTCCTTTTTCTTTTAGATTTTTGAGTTCAGAAATGAGCACTTAAGGCACTAGCAGCAATTAGGGGAGCATTATATGATGATTTCTTTCCCCGTCTGGTCTAGACAATTCCACTTATAGAAATCCAGTCTCTCAGTCTCCGCAAATTCTGCCTGATGTTACAGATCTTAATTGTTCCAGAGAAAGGATGCTCCAGAAGATTGTATACTGTTAAGGTGCAATACGTTCAGGAGGAGGAAATGCCTCATGCAAAGCGCAAAATACCCACATACCAAATGGAAATCCATAAATAAATCTTATGCAAGTCTTGCAGATGAGCAGAATAAAGTCATTCTACTGCAAGTTTACCTAGTCCTGTTTCTTAACTGCTAAAG
>VZUA01094621.1:14156-25218 GCA_013401035.1 Horornis vulcanius
CTGCTCTGCACTGATGTGGCCTCATCTTGAGTCCTGTGTGCAGCTCTGAGTACCACAGTGTAGGAAAGATATTAAACTATTAGAGAGTATCCAAGGAGGACTTTGAGGATGATAGGACTAGAGCAGGATCTGTATAAGGAGTGACTGAGGTGGCTTGGTCCATTCAGTTTGGAGGAGACTGAGTGGAGACCTCACTGCAGTCTGCAACTTCCTTGTGAAGGAAGGAGGAGGGGCAGACACTGGTCACCCTTGTGACCAGTGGCACTTCTCAAGGAAATGGCATGAAGCTGAGTTGGGAAGTTCATGTTTGATGTCAGGAAAAGATTTTTCACCCCAAGGGTGGTTGGGCACCAGAACAGGCTCCTCAGTGAAGAGCTTACAGCACAAAGCCTGACAGAGTTCAAGTGTTAGGACAATGCTCTCAGGCACATGATACATTTGATTTTGGGGGTGATTTGATTTTTGGGGTGTCCTTTGCAGGGCTAGGAGTTGGACTTAGTGATCCTGATGGTTCCCTTCCCACTCAACATATACTGTGATTCTATGATTCTAGTAATTTAAAATATGTGTCAGGGCCACCAACATGACAGGCAAATTTGGAGGCATTTTTCTGCACTGCACTGCATAGTGCAAATCTGATGCTGATGCAAGTGATTTCTAAAATGTCATGAGATCTTGGCATGAGAGCTGCATACACATTTTGCAGACTGAAGACTGTATTGTAGAACACAGTAGAGTGCAAACTGCCCAAGGTGGCACCATGGTTGTATTTCACCAACTGTGTCAATGCTGCAACATCTCTGCCAAACCAGCCCTTGGCTCTTCTTTCAAAGGAAAGAAGAACTCTCTAAAATTCTCTGGGTCTATACTGAGACAAAAGAAAATTATGAAAATCAAACAGACTTTACTTCCAAAATTTATCAAACCCCAGTAATCTACTCTCACCCAGCACCCACATTTTTTTTTTGTCTCATATCAAGTCATAAATTGCAGCAAAGCTACATGATTTTCATTCTATGCTGTATCCCTCATACAAAGAAATTTGAGGTACATGGGCCTTAAGAGAAAATTCTGTTTTAAGGACGTAGAATTAATCTGCCTCAGAGAAAATCAACTACTATGAGCAAATATTTAAATATACGTAAACTAGTATCTGTACTTCAGCCTGTCCTATATATTCCTCTATCTGGCAAGAATACATTCCTGTTAAGTCAAAACTTTTAGTAAGAAAGCAAAGAAATTTTAGAAAGAAGCAAAATTGAAAGAAGAAAAATGCAGTACAAGCAAAAATTGTGTTTAGATGAAGGTGAGTGTCTCGGGAAGGTCAAGAGACAGTAGTTGTTCAACAAGCTAGCTAGTTTTAAAATACATCTAGATACCTATATTTCTATTGCTATTCACACTTTGGGTTTTATCTTCATCATTATGTAATTTTTCAAAATCCTGTACATAATAGGAGATTATTACTACATCGAAAATATCTGATGCTTTATACTCTGATATTGTGTGATTTTGCAAGAGAAAGATGCTTTCTATAGCTCTTCATAGCTTAAAATACTTCACTATTTGCAGCTTCTTAATGCAATATGAAAATATTCCTAGACATATTTCTCAGCAGAGTGTGGCACTGTGAGAAACTGGCTGACTTCAGATACATCACTTGCTGTCCACTTTTTACCCATGGTCACTATGGAGCACACCAGTGATGTAACACTCTTGTGAAAATCACTTAAAATGGACTGATAAATAATGAAAGAAAAAAAAATCACTTTCTCCAACACAAAACCAGATTCACAAATTTGATTTAATTAGCTAAGCTCTAAGAGTATTCTTCTGTCTTTTCAAGGCTGGTCAAAATCCTGGAAGCAGAGACAACAGTCAGGTATAAATACAGAATAAGCCAGTCAGGGCCTATCTTTTGACTTTTGTGGTTGAAGTTCAACTTCTGTACTCTGCGAAGGAATAACACAGCAGTAGACCCTGAAGTTTCTGTCTGACTGGCAACTCAAGATCAATTGGTTCACTCAGCCAACTGACTGAGAAACTCCTTTATTTATATGTTTTAATCTGAGAAGCAACCTCTCCTGTGGCCTCTGGGCAATGCCTAATAAGTAAAAAAAAAAATCCATTCTTGTTTTCCTGGTAATTGAAGCAAGGTCACTGAAACTTAAAGATCTGTACTAATGTATAGGAGCAAAGGAGTTTATACTGGTACAATTAACTGATCTACACTTCTGAGGACTGGCTCAGAGCTGAGCTGTGTAACTCACTAAAAAGCAGTCAGTACCTCACTTTTTATATACTGAAGCTGCTAAGCTGATTTTGGGTAACAACAACATTTTATGCTGTATTAATTAGTCAAAACATTGCAGTGGAACTTCATTAAAACCTCAAAATAAACAGTCTCAAACTCTAAAGATTAAAGGAGCTGCAGATGTCTCTCCCCTTTCCAGATGTTGTCATGCACAGACTGATAAGAAATAATTTAAGTTTGCACCACCTCTAAGACAACCCTTAGAAAATAAAAACTATTCTGTATTTTCAGATGCTGTTTCAGATGGTGCAGTTGTAAAACTGCTTAAATTTGATCTAGATCCGGAGACAGAACCAGTGAACAAATCATCTCTCCCTATTATTTGGCATAACTAATTCAGTTTTCTTACTCCTGAAATCACAGAAGCCCACTGAATCTCATTTGCAGTTCTTGGTCTTAGACATATTTTCCCATTTCATAAAAGCTGAAAAATCAAAAGTTTAAAAATATCACTACTTGCATGTTTTTCTTCCTTTGCCTGTGGTGTGAATTTTGTCTATCACTTATGTTTGATTTTCTTCCCCCTTTTTTTTTTTTTTTTTTTTTTTCCTTTAAATGAATTGGGAAAGGTCATTTTGTAGCTTTTTACACTTTCTCAGGTCTGAAGAAAAAGAACACATCCACATATACAGAGAAAAATGCATGAAAAAGCATCCTGGTTATCAGGATAGATATGTATCTTTTGTATAATTGGAATTTGCCAATAAATGCTAGAAGGAAAGAAGAAACAGCAGAAAAGTATCACAGAAGAGCAAAAATTAGGTTATAAATATACATCCAACATGGTTATAATATTACATGTGTAACAATAACATTTTCTTCTCATTCTTCAGAAGGCAATATAATCACATTTTTGGTACTGGATAGTGTGTGGGTCACAAAGAGTTCAGCAAAAATTATGCAGCAAATGCAAATATCAATTCACTGACTTCAGAGAATTATGAAATATTTCTAGGTTTAATTCAGATATATATACTGAAAGAGAAGATAACAATGCACAAAGCAGAACTTCAGTATATTGTTTTGCCTGGAACCATAGCTTTGACTTTATGCAGCTTTCTCCTTGGGAAACTCATTTCACCCTTCTTTATGGAATTAGTACTTAAAAGGCCCTGGAAAAAGCAGCTACTTTTTATTCTGATAACCACAAGAAGAAACACACAGGAAGGGAAGAAGAAAAACCTATTTACATTGTCCTTGTTTCCTTGTTTTGTTATTACAAGCTGAAGAGACAATGTTGTCTTCAGTTCCACCAATTCACATGTGCATGTGTTGTACAGGCTAGGGAATCAAATCTGGTATTTTTTCTTGCAATCTGTGTTCATATCTATGTGTAAAATAAGGATACATTTACAGCTCCAGTGCCCCTTCAAATCCTGAGTCCAGTTCTAAGCTCCTCTATTCAGTCGGAATATTGAGGTGCTGGAGCATGTCCAGAGAAAGACAAAGAAGCTGATGAACGGTCTGGAGCACAAGTCCTGTGAGGAGCAGATGAAGGAGCTGGGGTTGTTTAGCCTGGGAAAAGGAGGATCAAGGGCGGTCTTACAACTCCCTGAAAGCAGGATGTAGCCAGGTGGGGGTTGGTCTCCTCTCCCAGGCAATCAGCAAAAGGGCAAGAGGACATAGTCTTATGGGCAGATACTCCAGTGCAGATTTAGGTTAGACATTAGGAGGAACTACTTTAGAGAAAGAGTGATTAGACATTGGAATGGACTGCCCAGGGTGGTGGAGTCACTGTCCCTGGAGGTGTTTAAGGAAAGACTGTGGCACTCAGTGCCATGGTCTAGTTGACATGGTGATGTTTGGTCATGGGTTGGACTCAATTATCTCAGAGGTCTTTTACAACCCAATTGATTCTGTGACTGCATGAGTACAGTGGAATGAACCCTGCCCTAGTCCAGCTGCCGCACTATTGCTGCCGCAGGCCAGGATGCCATTGGCTTTCTGGTCGCTTTGCTGGCTTATGGCCAGCTGCTGTTGACCAGCACTGAGGTCCTTTTCCACTGAGGAGCTTTCCAGGCACTCTGCCCCAGCCTGTGCTGCTGCCTGGGGTTGTTGTGTTGTTGTTGGCAGGATCCAGCACCTGGCCTCGTTGAACCTCACACAATTGGCCTTGGCCCATTGACCCAGCCTGTCCAGACCCCTCTGCAGAGCCTTCCTGCCCTCAAGCAGATCAACACTCCCACCCAAACTGGTGCCATCTGCAAAATGCAGAGGGGCACTTGATTCCCTCACCCAGATCATTGATAAAGATATTAAACAGGAGCTGTCCCAATACTGAGCCCTGGGAAACACCACTTGTGTCCTTCATGTAATCTATATGTATGAATTGTCAGAAAAACCAGTAATGCTGCTACTCTCTTTAAATATAATTTTAATAGTTTAGAAATTCTCCTCTGAGATTATCAGGCTTGTTTTATGGAAGCTGTCAGATCCATGAAAGCAGCAGAAACTAGCAATGCAGAAAACCTACCTAGAGGTAAAACATGACCTCTGAGTTTTCAAGTATATGCAATGTTATGTGGAAGCCAGAGGGAGGAGGAATATATTTTACTTTATAGCACCTTTGAGAAGCAGACTTTGCTGCCTGCTTTTTCCAAGTGAAGTCAACACTTTTCCTAGCAAAACAGCTATCATAATGTAGATAAGATTTGTTAAGATACTGACATGATATTATTAAGATAAATTAGTTGTATCTTGAGGACTGCATATCAGCAGTAAAAGCAGAATAGTTGTAAATATGACTCTCCCTATAACTGAATAAATATTCTTAGCAGTCCTTCAGTGTGGGGATTTAGGCAATGCTTTTTCCATATAGGTCTAAGTGCACAATCAGAGGTCTCAATGTGTTTTTTCCTTCAGTGCACAAGGGGAAAAAGAGTAGTATTGTGTCTGTGCCTTTTGCTACAAATTACATACTTCAAAGTCAGCTTCAGACTTTAAATTGTAAACTGGATATGAAGTTGAAAGGATACTGCACATAGAAAAGTGATTGAGACTGAGAGGAGAAATCCAAATATTTTTGAAAATTATTACACGTAACTACTTCTCACTATTTCATACTTCCTTTCAAATAGTTTCACTTTGGTCTAAACAGACTGTAATTTTCAAAGGCATGATATTGAACTTCCATTTGCTATAAGTCTTAGATAAAAAAGACTTTTTATATGGGAAAGAAATAATTGTTCTGCTTTCCCAGTTATAAACTCAAGAGATATTTTTGTGATTTCTTTCCAAATAAAGTGATGCTTATAAATGCCATTTAATAGTGTGTTTATATCTGGTGTATTCAAAGACTGTCAATTTTACTGTAATGGAAAATATGCAAAATCAAGAAGAATTAAAAAGAGTGAGAGAAAATGAAGTCGTGTATTGAAAAATCAAGCTGTTCATAAACAACATTCAGTCCCCAGAAATGCCTCACAAATACCAGAGTCAATATTAAGGGAATTGCGATGATTGCATCAGATATTTTTTTGTTTGTTTGTTTATTAAATGGAGAAGAGATTGAACTCATTTTAGCAAGTAAATAGGTGTCTGAGAGGAAAGTTGGATTTTTTTTAAGAGTAGCCCAAACCTGCCTCAGACCTGATATTTTTCTAAAGAGAGCTAAAAGAATTAGATGCTCATCTGCTCCAATAAGTCAGGAAGAATCAAACTTTTCTGGGCTTCTCTGAAAATCTGAGCTTGAAGAGTTGCAGTTGGAGGTGAAAGACATGTGTGATTTCCTTCCTTTGAGTGATGTTTTGTTTATGGAAGTATTAGATTTTAGTATACTGAATTACAAAGAGCAAGAAAGGAAGGTTCAGGATTAAAAATTAGGTGTATCTCCCTATCTGAAGGGCTTGCAGGGTCTTATAATCAGAATTCATCCAAAAGATCTCAAATTAATTTTTATGTATTTTTTTTTGAACATTAAAATTTTGTAAACAGTCGGTACTCTGGCAAAACTGCTTTCACATTCAAGTATGAAAATACAGGCCTATCAAAACTAAACAGAAAGGGTGTATATGCAAAGCATGTAATTGAAATTGCAGATAAAGACTATGACAACAATTTTTTAAAAAATTTGCTTGGCTGTTGGCTCCCTGGTGGCATCATCTTCATAGTCCATGGAAACCTGATAGCTTAACCTCTGGTTCATGCTGTTTTGCACTTCTAATTGCTGAATAGTTGTTTGCATCTGATTGAGGTAACCTATTTGAACTAAGCTTGAAAGGAAATAAAAAGCTCTATCAGATCGTCTTCGCCTGATGCCAGATCAGAAAAATTCCAGAGGACCTTTTCTGCTCTTCTTCCCTTTCCTGGCCTCACATTCCTGCCTTCTTTGTGCCATCTGTTGTGACTGTGCACTTGAACTGGGAGCAAGCTGGAGGTCTGAGTTTGAAAAAAACCCAAAAAATGTCATGCTCATCCTCCCCTTAAATTATAAGATTCTTTCCATTAACTCAGTCAGTTAATTTAACACAATCTAGAAGATCAAATGTGGATGCAAAGCACTGGAAAACACTGCTGCTGCCAGGGATAGTCCTCAGCTGGGGAACTTCCTCTCACTTGCAGGTGTCAGATTGATCTAGTTTGAGCTATTGGGTTTTGTTTTTACCCTAAAAAACCCTAGAGGATTAAAACTTGAAACTAACAGTCCTAGCTGTAAGTCTTATCCCTTCCTATGCTCCTCACTAGGTGATGGTCGCCAGATTAAGTCAACTGCCTTAAACAATCATTTAGCCTCAGTGGTGTGGTTCAACAGGTTTCTCTCAAGAATAATATAAGTTTAAAGACTTCCTTTGGACAAAAACCTTCACTTGTATTGAATTGGTGACAAAATTCTCAAGCCCAACACTAAACAACGCAGAGAAGAAATCTAGCTGGCGTGTCTCAAGTTCCCTTCCTTTGCCAGGGCTTGTGAGTGCAGGGTTTACCAATGGGCAGATAATTTGGAACAGAGCAAAGGTCTGATACATTGCCTTTCTTTTCAAGTTTCATCACTATATAAATGCAACACATGAAGTGATTAACACCTTCTCTTGAAACTTTTCAGAAAAGTAACTTTTAGTTCAAAATAAGTACAGTAGTTCCACTTACGATTTAGTGCATTCTTTATATATAAAAATAGGACGAATCACTGCAAAACTGAGTGCAAAACTATGCAGTTTCAACCAGAAAACTCTCATTTTCATGCTGATAATAAGAGCTATATCATATTATTCCTAATCACAGCAGGCCAGAAACCTCTGGTGTGCCCAGTCTAATAGCAATATACAGAACAGCTAGGAATTATCACTAGATTAATTGTAAGTGTAAGGAACCAGACTGCAGTGCTGTGGTATGGGTAACAGTCTTTTAGCTAAGTCTAAGCTTTTGAGGTACTCTTGTGCCTTTTTCTCTTCCAAAGAAGCAGGAAATGCTGGTGTATTTCACCTCCTGAGTTACCAGCAGTGTATTTGTATTTCTCGGAAGCATGGGAAGTTCAATGTCGGCTGAAACACAATAGCATTCTCTCACTTATGCTGGGAAGGAGTCATTACAGAACAATTTTGCTCAGTAACACAAAAAATATACAGTTGTAACATGCCTATCTCTCCTTCATGTCTTTTAAGCTTCAACTTGCCTCTATCAAGCCCTATTATAGTCTCTGATCATGTTCCACTTCAAGGGTGCAGAGAGGTATTCAAAATCCCCAGGTTAATATTAATGGAATAACCTGTTTCCATATTCCCTTTGTGCTGTCATTGTTTAGTTTATGCAATGGAGGAAAAAAAAAAAGTGTGTACCTTTCTTAAAAGAAGAACTATTGCTGTTCAAATACTCTTGAAGTTTTCATTATCCACAGAATGTCTAATACCTTTCAGAATGTTATTCCAGCTCTTGGGTTTTTGTTACTAACTCACAAGGAAAAAAAACAACTTTGTAATTGTAATTCAGGGAAGGTAGTTTGGATACTGTAGTTCTGACCCTCAGCTTTAGACAAGAAGGACTCTGTGAAACTGAGAGCTGAGGAATAGCTTTTAAGGCAATGTAAAGCCTCTGCATTTCTGCATTTGTATTTTTGCTTTTTACTCAAAGTAGCTGGATGTGGTTCAAAATCTGTTATATCCTCCTCAAGACTGGTCTTCCTAATGCTGTTTTAGCTGATGATGGTCTCAACAGAAACTTTTGCAGTAGATACATGAGTATATAAGCATGAGTTCACATTGCAACAAAAGTTTGAAAAAGCCATGTACAAAACAAGAACACTACTGGTCATTAATTACCAATGTAGCACTAATATAAGAATAGGTCTTTGGAAAAAAAAAAAAAAAAAAAAAAAAAAAAAGCCAGTATCTTACAGAAAACCTTGTACCTTTGTCCTATCTGCTCTTTTTCATGCTCTTATACATGGGTGTCTCTATGACAGCCAGAGGAAGACCCAGAGCACTACTTCACAACAGAAAGAATGCACAAGATCTCTATATATTAAAAAGGAAACTCATCAGATTTCATGCACATGAAATCTATGCTGTTATTAAAACAGAAGGACAAGGAAATGAATTTGTAAGGATGCCACAGCCCTGGAATTGCCCCTGAAATGGCTTTTGGTCAGGGCTGAGTGCTTTTCAGCCAGGTTTGCAGCTGGGTTGCAGAGCTGCTTTGGTGTAACTACTGAAAAAAGTGTCTCTAACTCTGAAGCAGAGGTGAGCCTCTAATTCAAAGGGGAAAAAAAAGAAGTCTACAACACTTTTATGTTCATTTCACAGTTCATGGTGAGAAATTATTCTTATTTTTCAAGTTCCTACAGTGCTAAGCTGAGAAAATGGGCTTTCAGTAGTTTTCTTTTAATTGGGAGCCCAGCAGTACAAAGACAGCACAGGCTGGGGTATATTTTGAAATCACCTGCTGCAGCTTGCTCTGTGGCAATAATTGAGACTTGGTGTGAGTAAAGTATAGTTCATCTAATGGTAGTAATAGGTGCCACAGTCTGATGTTCTTTCATTGGTGATAAAAGGATAATTTAGCACATGCTACATCTAATTCTCTTTTTCAGTGGGTAGCACAGGATCAGGGTTTCAGTTCCCACTTTACTTAACTATTATAGGACTTACCAATAACTTTGATTTATTTTTGCTGCCAACTCACTTTTTCGTAAGCTTTGTCCAACCTAGTTTCCAGTTTTCCATGAGTTCCTACAAGAAATTCTCTGTTATATGAGCAGATTTTTGGAAACTGTTGTTGACATGAATTCAAATTACGCAGCTACAGATTCTAGTTCAAAAATTAATTCAAGACTTTCCTTTGCCAACCTTTTCCCTTTTTTACTGGCCTCTCCCCCCCAGATCTCCTATCAAAACATCACAGTTAAAAATGGAAGTTTCATTCATCAATATAAACATCTATAAATATTGAAATGGTTCAAAGACTTATATCCTTCTCAAAACTGAAGTTTTGAGAGTCTGAGTAAGTCCTTAGTAAGTGAAACATCTCCTGAAACTGGCAGATATGGTTAGGACTATGTGAGCCTTATTTCTTTGTGGAGAATCTAGAGGAGGATCTAAAATGGCACAAGACATCTGTGTTTAGTCCTCTAAATTTCTTCCTTGGTGTCTCTGTTTTGGGATTTTAAGGAAGGCTTCCTGAGGACTTGAATGTGCGGTATTGCCATTGACTCCAGTAGGACTTGTGATCTCACAGTATTTCTCTAAGCCATGAAGCCTACAACCACTGGAGAACTTGTATATAGATGTCTCAGTTCAGTCTCACAGTCCTTGGAGCCTGCCCTCAGCTGTTGTCCTGACTGCTTTCCTGACTGTCCCATACTGCTTTGGTTTAGGAAGCAAGAAAATGCTCAGTCTGGATCTGGGCTAGGTTGCCATAGACTTAATAACTGTGTGCCCTGGTCACTCAGCTCATGCCCACGCTCCACCCATGTGCACACAGGAATTCTCCCCACCTTATACTTGGTATGATTATCTCATGTATTTATTTAGGTATTCTTCTTTGGATCCTGCACAAAACCTAGATTTTTGCCCAGTGGTGTTTTGGCAACAGGATAGCTTCTCACTCCGCCTTTAACAGCTCTGCTGTCCTTCCTGAGACACTTACTTCTGTATTGTGTTCCTTGGGCAAACATTGGTTCCTTGGAAACGTCTTCTTTTTCTCTCCCTCTGGGTCTTCCCTTTGATCCTCTTTCTGCAGTGCTCTTCAGTCACTACCACTTGCTGTTTTCTTCCCTGAGGCAATGTATGGCCTGTCTTCTTGGGATTCATCTGACAATGGATCTCAGGAATATTTCTCTTCTGCTGGAAGAGCTGGGATCAGTGTTTACCCNAAGTTCCAGGTCCTGCCCTTGGGCCACAACAGCTCCCTGCACTGTTACAGGAAGGGGGAAGAGTAGCTGGAAAGCTGCTCGGCAGAAAGGCACCTGGAAGTGCTGGTCAACAGCAGCTGAACACGAGTCAGCATGTACCCAGGTGGCCAAGAAGGCCAATGGCATCCTGGCCTCTGTCAAAATAGTGGCCAGTGGGATTAGGGAAGTGATTGTCCTGTTACACTTGGCACTGGTGAGATCACATCTCAAGTACTGTGTCCAGTTCTGGGCCCATCACTTCCAAAAGGACATTGAAGTGCTGCAGCATGCCCAGAGAAGGGCAGCAGAGTTCTATAGGTGAAAGGTTCTATAGGGAGTAACTGAGGGAACTGGGGTTGTTTAGTCTGAGGAAGAGGAGACTCAGGGTGGCACCTTCTCTACAACTACCTGAAAGGAGATTGTAG
>VZUA01094624.1:17948-38609 GCA_013401035.1 Horornis vulcanius
TTTTTTTTTTCCTTCTTCTTCCTTTAGACACAGAACCACACATCAAACTACCCCGGCTGGCACAGCACCACAATTGCTGACAGTACCAGGACCAGTGGTGACCGTGCACCTGTTTCCTGTTTGGGGGAACATCACCACTGTACTCCATCTCCACCGGTGGATCACGGTTGCTTTGCCAGGAAAGTGCTCCCCACCCTGGAAGGCAGATGCATTGTTTATAAGGACAGGGTTAGTAGCACCTTTAGGGCTAGAAGCTGTGCCATCCAAATTAAAACTTACACGGTACTGGCTTACCTGACATAGAAGGAGTACAGAAGTGTGACTCAAATGGGCACACTGACTAAGAAAGAACGAGTTATCACAGCTTAAAAATAAAAGGAGAAAAACAGCGTGTTTCCTCAGGCAGTAGGTCTGTACTGCTATAAAGTTTTACTAGTTAACCTCTTAACAGTTGTGTTTCAAATCCTGCAGGAACTCTGTTGCCAGCAGTGCACGTAACAGGTCAGTCAGTATTTTGGTTGGTATCTAGCTGTCAGCACCAATTTAGAGATAAACCAAATGAGGTGCTGTGATGACATTGTGTTGTTTTCTGGGTTTGTCATTGTGATTTGAGAAAGAACTGTGTGTCTCTCTTGCTTGTCTGATTTCCAAATATGAGTTCAACAAGCAAGCCATGCTTTCCATCAGGCTGGTGGGGGCTTTCTCTTCCCCATCCAGTCCTTTCTTATAGAACGGGGTAGAAGAGAGGGATCTTTGCCCAGAAGGAGGCTGCTCCAGTGCTAAAAGCTAGCAGGCAGTGTGCCTTACACCCAGGGTAAGATGCAATCTGTCCCTGACCACCTGGAGAGTAATTTCCCCTAACTTGGCTAAAAGGCACTCGTAAGTAAAATATTTTACCAATACCAATTTTGAAACTGATTTCCTAATATAAATCTGTTTTCCTATCTTGTTGATAAACTAAACCATTTTAAAAGAAACAGTAGCCTGCATTTTTTCCTGTTGCGTATATTTTATCATGAGATCAGCTTTTAATATCCTATTATTCCTAATTCTGAATTCTGTAGTGTTAGTTTCCAAATACAATGTGGTATTAACACATATTGGCAGATAGTCTGGATATACATTTCCCCACATTTAGGCTCTGCTTGAATTGCCATTTCAGTGATGCTTCTCCCTGCAAAAGTGAGGGGAAAAGACAAGACTTGCAAAAAGGTGCATTGAATTCCACTTCACCAAATCCTGCTTCCATGAAAAGTGAGATAGAGCCACATCAATGATGTAATTAGTACAATAATTACCTATTGTTAAGTGTAGATAAGTAGCCTCAGGATCAGTGAAAGAGGTTACAAATGTACATCTCATTTTCTGACAGGAATCTGTAGAGGAAAGATTGAAATAATAATATGCATTCTATTCCAACTTGTTTAGTATTTAGTGTAAATAATTATTTTCTTTCTGTTTCTTGTTTTCTCAGCCCTGAGTGCTGAGGAGGGGCTCTTTAGTCTGCTGCTTGAAAATTTGTGTAATTCAGCCAGTTCACAGTTGAGCTTTCTTCACTGCTTTTACTTACTGGAAGCCTGAATTGGTGTTAAGTCATAAATATTTTGTATATGTAAATATTCCAAAGTGAGAACATAAGTATACATAAACATACATTTTCTCAGCAACTCCCACAAGTGTCACTTTTCATCTATATTGCTCAGACTGTAGTCACAGCATGCAAACAGACCTCAAGAAAGAAAAACCAACTGGAAAGGGTACATAAATCAGTAGTACTTTACATGCAACCATGTACCAAGTACAAGCTTTAAACTTTCGCATTTTTTGTTGTTTCCTACAGATTTATGATATTGTACCAACTATTAAATAAAACCTCTGATAATAAAATTAAGTTGTTTCTTTCTAGCAATTAGGTATTTTGCGAGCTCAGTGTGTGCTTCTTTGTGAATTCTACAGAGAATGTGTTGTAGTTTCCTCTGCTGCTGGACCTGCATTTCATTGGGCCCAGACCCACCACAGGTTTCAGGACTTCATTAAAAACATGGACACAAGCACAGGCTGTAGCTTTATGCAGAGCCTTACATTTGTGAGTTGTTATAATTAGAAGTATAACCACCACATTCTTTTAAAATGCAGGTTGTTCTCCAGCCTAAGCATTATCACAGAACTAACTCACCCAGCCAACATGAGATTCATGCAGTTCAGAGCCAAAGACTGCTATTCTCTTGCTCTGTCCAAACTGGAAAAGGTAAGGAGATTTTCCTCCCCCCACCCTCAACTTAAATGTTATATTTTTATTTTTCTGATTTTGTAACAATGATTTCAAAACAAGCGAAAACAGTGAAATGCTTTGTGGTTGTAGAGCTACCGTAAAAGATTTTTTTTTCAAAATTCTGTCCTCATTTAAGAATAAAGTTTGGTTTGATTTAATCAATTTACAATATAATATTAATCAACCAACTCTCTGGTGTAATTTGCTCAAGGAAAATGAAGTATTTTTGGATAATTAAATATTTAGAGCTAATGTAGTTGTCGAAGAGGCTGACACAGGCAATTAACACGGAACATCTTTTAACTGACCAAATGCTTAAAACCTACAGCTTTCATTATAATGTATTTTTTAATTCCACTTCATTTCAAAGCCACTATAATCATGTCTTCTGTACACATTTCTGTGTATCTGTGGGAGATAATTGCATTACTGGGACGGTTTGAGAACAGCAATTGTTCTCTGTCAGAAAGGTGAGAGGGACAGTGACACTACTTAAATGTTAGATAAAACCTTCATATTCTATATGTATATTTGGCATTTTCAAACTGTGGAACTGTGGTCGTAGGGAAATAAATTTAATCTGCTTGTTCAAAATCCTGTTACTTAAAACAGGTGGAGCATAGGAAGTAATGTTGTGCATCTGTTTAACTCTCTCAACTCAAGGACAATCATGTTTCTCACAAATCTTCACTGGTGATCTGACCTGCCCACCTCTGCACTCCTCAAATTTTACAGTTATTAGTATTACCTTCATGATCTTTCAGGCCATATTCTGAGTTTATGAGAGACAAATAATATCACTAGGACAGTCTTCACGGGCGGAAATCCTTCAGTACATTCTTTTCTTTCTCCCTATCAGTCTAATCACTATGACTACTGGGTTTTCTTGTGTACCCTCCTAATTGGTGCACCTCAGATATCTTACATATCTTGGTGAATTTGAATTCATGCCAAAATCATTACCATTATACAGATTTAACACATAATTTCCATTTCCTAGTTGTACCTTAAATTTCCCAGAGTTTGGGGATTTCAGAGTTCACTATTTACTGTATAATATTCAGGTAGTAATTTTAATATATACTTAATGGAAAAGAGCCTTTCCATAGAAACTTGCCTTTCCAGTCTGGTTTCTTACAGAGGAATTGAATGTTGCAAAAATTCAGCCTGTGTGGATGAGACAGGATAAGGATGAGAAGGAAATCTTTTACTCGGTTGAATATGACACTTACATGTCGATGTAAATATCTGGGTGGCCTTTAGTGACTTGTTACCTTTGCCTGGAGCAGCATGAAGGCTTGATCTTGTGTTTAGGTGGTATTCTGACAGAGACATAACCTGGAGAGCTGCGAGGAAGCCACACAAATTTGTTGCACAAAGAGAGGAGGTGTTTGCAGCAGGAGGCTTGGCTTTGTTGAGATAATGCCACCCCCCACTACCCTTTAAGGTTTGCACCTGTGGCTCCTCCATTGTAGCACTTCCTCCCTCCGTGGTAAATCCATGAAGGATGAGCTAAAACTGGCTGGAATCTGCATTGCCAGTTCTTTCAGGGCAGTGAGGGCCAACAGCTGGCTGGGGCCTTCTACACTGTGTTTCAACCTAAGTATGTCTTGGTGTACTATGACTGATAGGATTTCTAAAATTATTTCTTAACATATTCCCTTAATCTGATTCCAGTTGGATTCTGGAATTCTCTGTGGGCTACTTCCATGCAGTGAAACCGGGATTTTTATCTCAGTTCTTTATTTACACAGGCTCCTTAATTTTTCAAGCAAATATTCTGGAAATACTTTAAAATATTTTTTAACTTCTTGACTATCTTTATTACTCTATTGTGCAAAAGTTGTGAGGATAAGTTGGAAACTGAACATTTAATGAACTGTGCTCTGCTGAACTATCTAAATTATACTCTTCTGAAACACAGATAAGATAAAGAAATCTTATCTTAAAAAAGAACATTTTCTTCATTGCTCTTGCAGTTGCCTGCTCTTGATATTTCCCAGTCACTTCATCTTAACATTTGCAGGGGGAACTTCACAGGTGGTGCCGTAGTTCATTTGATGTTTCAGAACTCCCTCATGCAAAATGAAAGGCAATTAAAAACTCCAGTAAAAATTACCTAAAGCAGTCAAACATGCAGTTGCTTGTTATTTCTGCATTAAGCACCTCATTTTCAGAAAGACTGAGAATGTCAGGCAAGTTGCCTTGAGGTAGCAGTGAAACACACTTGGAAAATTGGCTTTTCAGCCTAATGGGCTGCAGAAGACAGATACACAAATCACATGTCCATCTGCTGTTGCAGCTGTAACTTTTCTCATTTTAGAGGTAAATAAATCTGACAGTAAACTCAGCACTGACACAGGAGAAAGCAGTGGCCTTTATACAACAGAGAAAAGGAAAAACAAAACACCCACACTCTAAACTTGAAATCTCTGTTCTCCATTTGTCTTGCATAAGAGAACAAATGAGGTAACCACTCCCTCTTTCTTGAAAGAAAGGGTTTGTAATGCTTTGGATAGGATTGAGATTACAGTTTGCTATGTTTTTTTTTTCAAGTAAATATTGCAGGTGTTACAGATAAAAATTCTAAAGCTGTAAGTGATAATTTTGAATAAGTACAAGTTGCTATATCTTTTAATCAAACCCAATCCTGTGGTTTTGTATCTTTCACAGGGATAAGCACACAGATAGGTTAGGTGAGCAGAAATCTATCTGGGATGGCCCGGTGTACTTGCAGTGATTTACACAGGGCCAGGCTGCTTTTTTAACCTTTAGGATGGGGCCTGTTTCCATTTTTTTTCCTTTAATATAATTCAGGTATTAAGCAGATTTGAATTAAGGTTAAGTAATAAAAACAATAATGACATATGAGTTATAAAAAGAGATTGGTACCTCTTATTATTAGTGTCCTATTTTACATAGAACTCTAACAATTTACATATATTCTAAAATTGTACAAGCAATTAGCATACAAATTTGGCTGTTGAACTGACAGGTTTTTAGGAAGTTGTTCCAGATCAACACCAGAAAATTAATTTGTTCTTGCCAAGAAAGTAGGAGTGCCTTTCTCACAAATCTCTTTGAAGCAAGAATAAAGGAAAAGCAAGGCTGTAGAAGGGGTGGAAGGAAGCTGAACCGGCCTGGTCCAGTCGTGTGAGGGTCAGCAAGGCCAGAGGCTGGGTGCTGCCCTTGGGTCACAATCACCTCCTGCAGCACCACAGGATGGGGCAGAGTGGCTGGAAAGCTGCTCAAGGATGGGGGTGCTGGTTGGCAGCTTAAGCCAGTGTGTGTGTGTGTGTCCAGGTGGCCACAAGGCAAATGGCATCCTGGTCAGTACCAGAAAGAGTGTGGCCACTGATTGACCCCTGTGCCATTTCCTCCCTTTTGTACCAGATTCCATTCATGGTTCCTGTTCCTAGGAGATTTCCTGGACCAGGGTGACAGTCCACTGCCAGCACCAAGGAATTGGAGCAGGTTAACAGAAGCTAAGCACAGCTGATATCCCTCCATTTTTTTAAAATTGATCTAGTGGAATATGCCTATGCAGTTTGGGATGTGATGACTGAAGCCACATACACATTGATCGATGTCTCAACCTGAAAAACTGTACCTACTGAACAAAGATGCTTCATACTTGAGAGGAAAGGGGGTTTACACTTTTGACTTCTTTAAAGATAATATCTGTTTCATGTTTTTGTTACAGTCCATCCAAAACCAGCATTAAAAATGTTTTCTGTTTTTCAATTCCTTAACAGAAAGAGAGGGAGAAGGGATCTAATCTGGCATTTATGTTTCGACTGCCCTTTGCTGCTGGCAGGGTTTTCAGCATAAGCATGTTGGACACACTGCTTTATCAGGTACTATGAACACTAATGTGATTTAACACAAATATTGCCACCCATTTCATTGTGCTTAATTACTAGATGACCCTATTTTCTGACATAGGATCCATTAAAGTGCATCTATACTGGGACCAATCAATGGCAAAATATAATGGAGCATGTTTCATGTGTTAGTTTGGTTATCAATCCCAAAATCACCTTGTGACTGCACAAAATCTGATGTTACACAATGTAATAGTGTTTAGGTACTGCTTCACAGCCTAATAGTTTTGATAAGGCCTACATAAATTACAGATTATACAGGATAAAAATGCCTGTACTTTGCAACAAAAAAGGCAGTATCCATTTCAATGGCATTGTGTCCCTAAGAGAAAGGAACAGAATTACTTTAATATGTAATTTATTATTCTCCTGCATTTGCTGATAAAGGCCTCAATTACTTCACAGTGTCCTCTCCTGTTACTCGTGTTGACTAGACCTGCAGAGGCCCAATCATTACATTGTAAAGTAAGCCATGCTTGCCCTTGCAAGGGATGCATTCAGTGATTACACAGACAGCGGGGGGAAAAAAAGGCAGCAATTCAACCTTGTGGCTCGGAATCCAGGAAGTAGTGATGACACTGAGAATCAGGGAAGAGCACAGCCTCAGAGAGTTGAAGAAAAAATATTAGAAAATACAGTCAGGGTAAATGGAGGCAGTAGTTGCTAGTTTCAGTGTGGAAAACAGGTCAGTATTGCTCACTCTTCAGCAGTGCTCATGTTTCTGCACACTCTGACACACCAGGATGCCCAAGGAGCAGCCCCCAGTGCCACCCTTCAAGGATCAAGTCACACAGCATAAGCAGGAACACCACCGTGGCCCACATCATCTGCTCACCTGAGCAGCCTCCTGCTTTGCCTCTACCTAGGGATAGCCTGCAGATGCTTTAGTACTCAGGTGGAAAGCATCCTTGCAGGGAAATTAATTTACTTGGTAATTTGGTGCATGAAAGGTCTTCTTTCATCGCAATTCTACTCCCAAATAAATCTTCCTGAAGGCAAATCCAACATCAACAGAAAAATTCCTGGAGCTAAACTTTCCTCAAGAAGTCATTAATATATAAACCAGTCATGTATATGGACATATATATTTTAAGGTTCTAGAAATAAACGTATTTGTATATACAACATCTTCATAATCATCCCCCAGAATATCAGCATCACCTACCACAATATTAAAAAGAAGTAAAAATACCAAAGACATACATAGAAACAGATATGTCAATCATCAACAGCTCCTGGCAGCACATGGGTAACTTCAGTATTTTATATTTGCTCCTAGACATGAATAATCATGCTATGACTTGACAGAGTAACACTATTCACCAAAATGTGTTTAAAGCAAAAAGCCTCACGTGCTCATTCTCACTTTAATTCCACATCTCCTTCTTTTGAACTGCTACTGCTCGTAGCTGAACTGTCATTTTTCTAGAATTACCTTTCTTACCTTTCCTACTGCATGTGGCTGAACTGTCATTTTTCTAAAATTACCTTTCTTACCCCAAGTTAGAAATTCTGTAGCAGCAGCTCTTTGTTCTTTTTCATGGTCCCATTTTCTGTCTTTTTCTTCTGCAAGAAACAGAGCAAATGACATGGGGAACATCAGGGTTCTGCTGGTGCTTCCCATTATAGGCTGAAAGAAAAGCATTTGAATTATCTTTAGGACAGTGACTGAAAAATGAAAACTTGGTCTTGCAAATACTGCTGAATAAACCTGTTAATGTAATGAAAATTCCATGGCAGAAATGATGCAGCCAAGATAACAAATAGGTTTAATTTGCAAAAAAATTTTATTTGAGATGCTCCTTGGCGTTTAGCCCATCACAACTAGAAGACTACCAGTACAAAAATTAAAATAGTTGAATCACCAGTGTATCAAATTAAATCCATCTAGCTTCTGAGTTTGAACAAATCCAGATTCTATAGCTCTAAAGGATTTCTGTAATACTTTTGTGAGGTATTTCTTTGTGAAAACCTCTTTGTTAGCTATGCATTTGCATGAAGCCAGCAGAGCTACGGTGTGCGCTGCGTTCCAAAGACTGCAGTGCTGCCCTGCTACACCTGAGTACAGGTGGCAAAGAACAGCTAGAAGAGCACCCACATACCCCCCTCATTCCACCAGCCCAAGCCAGGAGGAGAAATAGTTGTGATTTTTACTGATGTAATTTTAGTCTGTTTGTGGCTTTAGTCTACACTAAACATAATTTCTACCTTTTAATCAATAGCAACACACTGTTTAGCAGAGCAACAAGGCATATCAACCCTTAAAAACCCTTTTGATGACTCATTTGAATAAAATAATGGCAGTTTCACCTAAGAGGGACCCGCTGAGGACTGCAGACCCATCTAACATATGTCAGGGTTTCTTTTGCACAGAAGAGTTCATTATACTTTCACACCTCGTAGGGCTAACACCTCACTTCCACTGACACATCCATCTTTGCTTTTGCATTGCCTTGTTATGCCTTAGTCTCCTGAATCTTGTATGTATGGTGCATGCACATGCAGAGCCAATTTAGAAAAACTTACTTTATGTAAGTAAATTCTGCAAAAAGAAAGGGATAGGTATTCCTACAGTGATTAAGACACTTAAAGACATGGACTGTAAACACAGATGTATAATTTCTTTGAAGTTCACACATGGTGCTATTGGTTGCCTACTCATCTGTTCATTAAAGCTTTTTTCTTTCTTTTCTGTCTCTCCTGTTAAAAAAATCTTGCAGTCATTTGTGAAAGATTACATGATTTCTATCACAAGACTTCTGCTGGGACTTGACACCACACCAGGATCTGGGTTTCTTTGTTCTGTAAGTTACTAAAAAAAAAAATAAAAAAAAATCAGTACAGAGTACCAGAGAAGATTCTGTACTGTCTGCAAAATACTTCAACTTTCTTTGTATGGCATTTCCTTTTGTGAAAGTTCAAGGAAGGCCATCTGTTTCCTTTTTTCATCAGGGAGAAGACAAGGAAATTAAACAGAAAACATACTCATTTTTAGTTCCATAGCAAAAAAATATTTCCCCAAGAAAACAGAATGCATTCTATTCAGCAGAAAATTGGAAAGTCAGGAAAACACAGGAATGGTGCATTTTATATGAAATACCAATGGCAGTTCAGCAACCAATTTAAAAATTAAGTATACAAAAACCAGAAAGTGCTACCTGCACTGTGCACTCTGGCCAAGACTGTCTCCTAGTCCCCACTCCTATGGGCAATAAAGAGCATAAGTAGGTTTTACATACAGATCAGATGTAGTAAATGACTAGGAGTTGGAGGTAAAATGTCATCTTGTTATTATATATGTCAATATTGCCCAATGCAATTTAACTGTATATATACATTCATAAAACCTTTAACAATTGCAGTACTCTTTACTAAAATAAACCCCACCTTTTTGTTTTCTCCCACACCCATCATACCCTGGGTAGCAAGCAGATCAATACAAGTTGAGTTATTAAATGTGGCTTTGTGGGGATCTATAAAGAACAGCAGGGAGGCATCAATGATGGTTTAAAAATGTTGTTTATATAAAAATTATGTATTTCTTGGTCAATCATGAAGCTTCACTACAGTGAATGTAAGAACACTTGAAAGCACAACTGAATCTCTAAAAAGGAACTAATACATCTCAAAAAAACCCTAGTAATGAAATAAGTGAGCTTCATGTAAGGCTTCCTACGCCCCTTATACTTAATGTATTACTTCCTCCCCTCTCCCTCGTCCCCACATATTCAGCCGGCAGTCTGGTGGACAAAATTCAAATTCAAAATACTCATACAATCCAGTCCACACCAGTTTCTTACTGCTGACAATATTTAGTTTATTCATTTATATTTTAGTCAAATATAGACACTGGGTGAAGGCAGCCATGTAAATTTTAAATAATCTTTAGCCAAGATCAGAAGTTCATAATGCTGAACTGCTTCGACTACAATGTCTTCTAAACAGAGAGAAAGCAAAAGAAACAGTCTGACAAATTCAATAGAAGATGCAGATTTGTTGTGGCACAAAGGTGCTCCAGTACAAAGGGATAATTACCAGCTAGTGTTTGACTTTTATTTTTTTTCGGTGAGTAGAATAGTGAACAAGTGATAAACCCTCAGGAGTTGAAAGTCCTCCCTCCTACTATTATTTGTTCAGATGAAAATCACAGAAGAGGATCTGTGGATTCGGACATACGCCAGACTGTATCAGAAGCTTTGTTCCTCTACAGGAGACATTCCAATTGGAGTCTACAGGACAGAATCCCAGAAGCTCACAACATCTGAGGTGGGTCAGGTCACCGTGCTTTTCTGTGGGTTTGACTGCAGAGTGCACAGGGCCTCTGCTGCCCCGTAGATGGTCACACTAACCCAGGCTGAGCCCGGGGCTCCAGCAGTGCCCAGAGCCAGTGGATTCCTGTGCTGGCCTGCAGGGATGGATGGATGGATGGATGGGAGACAAGGGCCAGCACTGGCTCGGGAGTGAGCTCTGCTCCGGCCTTGCTGTGCTCCCTAAGGGCAGTGTTTGTTACAAACCCTGTAACCAGGCCCTCTGGCACTTGTGTCTCAAAACAGGCAGCATTTCACTGCTGACGTGACCTTCTAATTCATGCTCTTGTTGCTCATTTCCTATTAGTGTTTTCCAAAGTATTGTGGGGTCTCTCTAAATTTAGCTGCCAAACAGTGGTAGTATTTTATCTATGTATTTCTGTGTTTGCCACATAAATGCGTACATTTCTCCATTTCTCTGTTTATAAAAAATGGCGAAAATACTTTTTCCTGACTATTTAACATACCTCTTTTGTTTGGGCAGCTTTGATTTCTGCCATGTATTATCCATTTGTTTACATGACCGTTAATACTACCATCTCATTAAACCATGGCTTTAAAATGCAAAAGTGAGCAACAACTTTCTCCTTTCTTCTGAAATACTCAGATATAGTTTACACTAATTTCCAAGATAGGTAATTTATATTTTCCATAGTTCAGAAAAATACTAGAATACATTTGGACACATAATGCTTAATGGCAAGATTTGCTCTCAAGCAAGTACATTCAGCTGAAGTTAATTTTTAAGAAAGGCTGACAGAAAGCTGTGCAAGATTCCACCCAGTTCAAGGGTCTATCTCTATGTGGACCACTGCCATCTCTGCAGGTGGCTTTTGCAGCTTAGTCAGTGGACTCTGTCACTGCAATAATGTCTTTTGAACTATAGCAGCCTTAACATAATCCATCAAAATCATTCCTTGGAGAAGAATGTAGTCAGCCTCATTGCTAATATGAAAAAAGTCTGTCACAGCTTTCTACAAAAGCAAGGACATACCAGATTTTAAGAATTCATTAAATAGGGATAAGATAAAATTCATGGCAATGCTTTATTCCCACATTCAGGGCTTGCTATTTAACTTCAGGTCTAAAAAAAAAAAAGAGAATGAGGGGTTCTGCTATTACTTCCTACCAACTTTCACAGGTAATCTCACAAAGAATTTGAGATAAATCAGGTAGAGGATTAAGGAATGGACATTGGAGAAACCTACTAGTTATATTTTCAAATTGTCAGGTGTTGGACAAATGTGGGAGAATGTCACTCCTCTTTCATTAAGCGCAGAAAAAGCAGTTGTTGATCTTTTTAAGCTGAAGGCTTTGAATGCAGAACCCTGGTGGTATTTTCACACAAACACTTCTGCAATTTCTTGTTTAGTGAGTCAGAATTTGTAAAACCTTTCCCCTCTAGAGAGGGGCAGGGTAATCTCCTCTCACCCACCTCTTCCCCAGAATACGAAAATGCAACATCTAGCTCTGTGCCTGTGGCCTTTATGGATAGAGACCTATAAACACAGAGATGCTGAAAGCTCTAATCTTTCTGCAAATGTTTATTTTGAAGTTAAATGAAATTTCTACTTATTTTACTAATGAAATATTAGCATGGGTTATCATTTTAGCTTTTCAATACATTAAACAAAGAATGTCCTTGGGTAAGTGCTTTAAAATGAAAATAAGACAAAAGAAGTTCACTTTTTTTACTCAGGAATGTGAACTTCTAACCATAAATTTGAAGGTTTATAACTCAGAGCACTTTCAACGTGATTATCAATTTGAGTTTAAACAGACATAAGAAACTAAATTTGAACTGCACATACTTGGGTGCTGTCATAACATGGGTTACCTGAGTTATGAGGACAAAATATGCCAATACTAATATTTAAAATGTAAACATTACCCTTTGGCATTCCCTTTTTCACTATGCAAATGAAAAGCCCTCACTGACAGATACTCATAATTTCTTTAAAAATAAAACAAGTTTTCAGTGACCCAGTAACCAAATGACAAGTGAATCTAGCCTGCCTCTCAGTGACTATCACACCTATGACCCAAACTATTTCCATTGCATTCAAAAATATAAAAAAGAGATATGAAATCTTTTTTCATTACCTGTATGGCTGCTTTTTGTGGCTTCTGTTTAATAGTCCATATTTGTTTTTTTAGATTCACTTCTGTTTAAATTGTCTTTTGTTTTCTTTTTCCCTTTGTCAGTCACGAGAAATGGCTTCACAAGTAAGTATTTGCTTACTGTCTGCCTGTTTCTGGGTGTCCTGGTTGATGCAAGCCCCACAGAGCTGCTGGCTTGCTTGCTCCCCATAAGGTGGGATGGGGAGAAAACTGAGAGGCTGAAAGAGAGAAATCTCTTGGGCTCAGGGAAAAGCAGTTTGATAACTTAAGCAAAAGCTGTGTGTGAAAGCAAAGCAAAGCGAAGAGTTTGCTCATACTTCTGATGGGCAGGGGGTGTTTGGCCATTTCCAGGAAAGCAGGGCTCCATCAAGCACAGCTAGGAAGACAAATGCCTTAAGTCCTCTCATTCCTTCAGCTTCCTGCAGTTGATCCTGTGGAGCACCATGGATAAAAGGATATCACTTTGGTCAGTTGGGATCAGGGGTCCTGGCTGTGTCCCCTCCCACCTTCTTGTGCTCTCCTCCAGCACACTTGCTGCTGGGGTGGATGTAAAGCTGAAAATGCCTTGGCTCAGTGTCAGCATCACTCAGCAGTAATGAAAACTACCCCATTATTAACACATTATCATCACAAATCCAAAACATAGTCCCATACTGGCTGCTATAAAATGTAACTCAATCCCAGCCAGAAACTGTATGTTAGGTTCAATTGTGGGAGTAAAATCCTCACAGAAAATGGAACTATGGAATGGATCATCCTTGAGTAGATGGATCTTAAAGCAACATTGTTCTGAATACAAACAGCTTGCTAAAAATCTGAAAGCTGACAAACTGGGAATTTCAAAGAAGCCCAGTGGAATTCTGATTCCTTTTGGGCCTGCTCCTGTTGAATTCTGAAGGTAACAAATCATCTTTACAGTGAAAAGATCATCTGGTGAAAGTCGTAAGCAAACGCTAGTGGAGCAAAAGGAAAATTGGGTGTACTTAGCAATGGTTTAGACAGCTTTTGCAGCAGAGAGGTGTTTCTAGAACCCTGGATGCAAGTAGCATTCTTGGTAGGCAGAGCAGTAAAATTTAGTTCATATAGAACTTGCAGTAAGGTAAAAATAAGGCACTGCTTCAGAATGGAACAGATGAAACTACACCTTCAAACTACTTCACGTTTTACACACAGCTCCCAGGTGGCAGCAAGGCAAGGGAGCAAAAATCTGAAGTTAATTGATGTTTAGTGTTATCACCACAGATATCTCAATCACCATCATCTCAAATATGCACACTGGTGTGTCCATGACTCCATTCCCATTCCTGCCATGTGTTGACCAGCCTAATGTTTAGATTTTAGGGCATGAAACACCATTAAAACACGATGCCTGAATGGTTCACAGATGTCTGGCAGCACAAGTGAGCAATCACACCCTTTAGGGCACACAGTGGTATATATGACACAGGGAACTGCCTTTAAAAAAACAAAAAGCAAACAAAACCAAGGGTTTAAAGGCAAATGTTTCTTCACTGTGTGGCACAGGAGTGACACCAGATCATCGTGCAACCAATTTACGTGCCGTGGAATGTGCTAGGAAATGAAATTCAATGAAAACAGTCAAATTTCAAACTAATGATAGTTACAAAAGTATTTTTAAATGAAGTTCAAGACTAGTTAAAACAGAGCGGGACACACAGAAGTACTTTGCACTGGAATTTTATCTTCCGTATCTTTAAAGGCTGCCACTGGGAGACACACTTTTGTGCTGATTTTGAAAGAGTTTGGGCTTTGATTTTGCTTTGTCTTTAAAGCTGAATTTTTTCCTCTTGGGTAAAGCAAAGGGCCATTCTGCACAGCCTTCTCAACAGGCATGATAAAAACTTCATTGTTGATAAAATAAATATTTAGCTTTATCACCTTCCATTATGCTTTCAGCTCACCTATGCCAGTTTTTCAAAACTTCAAGCTAAGGATTTATAGACTCAGAGAAACAAAAAACTTGTTCTTTCACTTGGCCTCTCCCATTTAGTCTCTGGCTGAAAAAGTGACTAACCCTCCTGTAGTGATGATGATTGGTCTCTGCCTTTACACTACTGCTGTTAGCAAGTCTGGTTATTTATTTTGTCAAGAGCTTGACAAGGAAAGCTCTCAATGAAGGCAGGAAGAAAGGCAAAACAAGACCATCCTCCACACTCAGATTGTATCAGATTTGTTCATACCAAATAGCTCCATCCTACCCACAAATAGCACCTTTTCCTATGGACTGTACTCTGCCTACTTTAGTCCTTGCTGTAAAATGCACACAAATCCAAAATTACAGTCTGAAAACCAACAAAATCAAATTGCATTCCTGTTCAAAGTGATCCAGGTTCTCTCTTCTGCCGTAACATTAATGGAGTCAGTAACAAAGCTTAAAACAGCAGATTGTTAAAAAAATACAAACCACAAAATCACTTTTCTATTGCAGAATAAGCTGAAGAGCCTTAATAAATTAGCTGGTCTTTACTTGAGGCTTATTGCAAGATTCTAGTGTAGAATATTAAAAATGTGATTTTACTTGGAAGTGCTACAACATAAAGATCTGTAGCGCTCTTTTATTTATGGAGCTTGGTTGTTTTGCTGTTTGATTGTGTTTGTTTGTTGCTTTTTTCTTTCAGACAGGTAAAATCTAATTTGTGCAAAAGTGAAAAATATAAGTATCTTTCACACTGTATCCAGCTTACCCACATCAAATACTATTTTATGGACTCCAGGAACCTCACAGATTCTGTGGTGAGCCCCTTACAGAAAGGTACCTTACAAAGGTGCTGATGAGGTCAACAGAATCTTGCTTTCAGATTTCATGTTAGTGTGAGAAGGACATTCAGTAGCTCGTCTGTTAAATTTGCTTTATTCGCTGATCATTACCAGCACAGTCAGTCTGAGGGGATTCACACAAACTCAGCAGGTTCATTCACATCATCTTTGTTTTAGACTTCAAGTATTTATTTTAAACACTCACCACATTGAAATCTGTGACCAGTCACTTGGTAATGTGCTTGTACTGACACCAGCAAGGACTTTGTTATTTCAACGTCAATAAAAGACATTCAAATAGCACAAGAGGAACTCTGGAATGGTTTTTAAACTAGCAACTAAAACTACTCATTAAATATAAAATACACATTGAAACAATTTATCTTAACAAAGTTGTTTTTTGCAATGTTTTCTCTTATGTTCTCTAGGAAGTTTTGTATGTTAAAAATGCACCTGTAGTCCATCCATCTGTGTTATTTCAGTACTTGTACATGCACATGCCATCGGTCTCATTTGGGTGGCATAAGGAAAACACAGCAACAGAGCAATGGATTTTGGCTCTTAATTATTGGGGGGGGTGGGTTTGTCACTATATGAGTAACATCACTGTTCTTTAAGATAAGAATCAATTACTGCTTTCACAAGAGGTGCCCTGAATCACATTGAGGGTTACTGCATCCTCATTTCATGTGTGGTGGAAGGTCAGGAAGAGCTGGGAATTTGAGATACAGTTAACAGGCATTTTCTACCTGTGGTCTTAAGAGAGTACTGAAAACAGTGCAGCCAAAGTTGAACCATTACTTTATGAATCCACAACACACATGTAAAAAGCTGTTACACAGCTTAGATTTCTGAAAATAGGTAGACTGGGAAGAAAGTGGAGAAGAAAGTGAAGAAGTTCAGAACTGATTCCTAGATTCAGGAAGGGCAATATCAGAAGGCTAGATTTGCTTTTTGTAGAATCCCAGTGCAGTTGGGCACAAAATAACACTTACCTGCTTTTGCACTTGGTAGAAATATTTATATTATAAATGAGTTTTTACATGACAGGTCAAAGTCTAGTAAAGGATGCCCAGTTCAGGAACACTTGCTAAATACAAAGCTTAGCAATCCCATCAGCTCCATTGCAGCCAAACCCCATATCCAGCTGCGCTGTCGGAAAGAGGAGAGAACATCTTCATCTGCTTCCTTTTAATACAGCCCTTCATCTCTCTTGTCATTTTCCTTTCAAGTCTCAAATCTCTATCAGCGTGGAGGAATGGGAGGACACCAAAGACACCAAAGAGCAGTTCAGCTGCCGCGGTAATCACCGGAACTCCACATCCAGTGACCAGTCCGACCACCCGCTGCTGCGGAGGAAGAGCATGCAGTGGGCACGGCGCCTGAGCAGGAGGGCCCCTAGGCACTCTGCTAAAACTGCTGAGAAGATCAGCCAGCAGAGAATGAACCTCTACAGGAGGTCAGAAAGGCAGGAGCTCGCTGAACTGGTGAAGAACAGAATGAAGCACCTGGGCCTTTCTCCAGCAGGATACGGTACCACTATTACAGTACTTCAATAGCAACATTAGCATGGTGTGAGGTGAACTTATTTGTAAGAAATGATGGAACCAAAAACAAAATACTAAGTTTATGGTAATGCTTTTTGTTTTGTTGGTTTAGGTTTGGGTTGTTTGGTTTTTTCATTTACCAAAAGCAACTTGGAGTGTTTTTTATGCTTTCCACTGTCACCCATTCCTGTGCTGAGATGGAAGACTCATAAGGCAGCATGTTAGTCACATTTATATTTAGTAGATGAAATGTGTATGCTGAATTTATAAACGCTCCCCAGTCATTGAACAGCTGCACCACATTCCCACAAACCTCTTGAAATAAAGATGAAGACAGGGCTGTTGTGAAGTTCACTCATATGTCAAGGCAGGGAGTTGTTTATATGTGAAGGATCTTGCCTTTTCCCCACAATTTTCAAAAATAATGCCAAAATATCACATGGAAGTCATTTTTAGAAAGCATGTTTCACTAGGTCTTTAGATGCCATTTTTATTCATCAAATCATTCTCCAGCAAGGCTGATGTCAGGTTACTTTTTAGTTTGCAGGATTGTTTTGGGGGTTTTTAAGCTATGGACAAGAGCTCTGTAAGGCTTTCTAACACATGCACCACAGCTGGCTAGGTTGCCTTTCTCTGGCCTTGGCCCTGTAGCACGTTGGGTGGAAACCCCAGGACTATGGGTTCTAATTTCCTAGAAACACCAGGAATTTCTAGATATGTAAATACAGGCTCTTTATTCCACACCCCATCTGGATAATTTCTACGCCTTCTTTCTTAGATGTTTCTATACAACTCTCTGAAGAAAGATTCAGGGCTAAATATTTTCCAGGGGTTTCACAGGTCACAATAACATTTGATCAAATACAAAAATGTTCTGTAAATTTAATTCATATTTATATTAGTAATAAGAAAACTTTGTTGTATTCCTGCTTTTCTTTTCAAATCCTAGTTGAAAGCCAAAAGTAAATATTAATTTCATTACTCAAATTTAGGACTATAAGATACCATCTACAAAGCAGAAAAATCTTGGTAGTTAAATGCTTTACCTGATTATATTTATCTAAATCTGAGTTATACATTTTCCTAAAAAGCTAAAGGGGATTTAACACAGAAGCACTGCCTCTCCTTTTGCCTCTCCTCTTTAGTCTGATAAAATTAAAACCAGTCTCACTGGTCTCACTGCAGCAGTCCAAGGAGTATGCCAAGTGAAAATTATACGAAAGATATTGCAATGGCAGCTACAAAAATGTAGCTCAAACATTAAAAATAAAAATTATCAGCCTTCATTTCAACCCATCATTAGGAGAACAGTTAAAAATGCAAGAGACATACCAATTTCCATTTATACAGCCTTCACATTTCAAACCCTTGGCACAGGTGATAAAAGGGATAAAGTGGTTCCTATATGAATAGAAAAAGGCAAAAAAAAGAGGTTTATGTTAACCAAATCTGGAAATGGATGAGAATGCCATACACTTGCATTTAACTTTGGTTATCATTTGAACTTGGTACCAACAAAACTACCTAAGCTGCAGGACAGATTGGTAAATCCACTGAAATTGGGTTACATTCAAATTGCTATGACTGAAAAAAACTGGAAGATTTTTAAAGCATTAGAAAACAGGATGTTTATAGAGCCAATAACTCAAAAGATAATACCATCAGGTAGTTTCAATATGAGCACAGTTGAAAAGAAATTGCTAAACTTAATGGAAATCACTCTGAGACCAGACACTCTTACAGCTCTGTGAACTTCCATCAAATTAATGTCAGAAGTAATGCTTCTCACAATTAATTTGTAAGTGTAATTTATTTGGTACTTTTTTTCCCTTGTCCTCTAGATGAAATGAATGATCATCAGAACACCCTTTCTTACATCCTGATCAACCCTTCTCCAGATACAAGATTAGAGCTGAATGATATAGTGTAAGTTAAAGCACACACATAAAAAATAATCACAAGTCCTGCAAAAAAAAAAGAGACATCTATTTAAAGAGACACCTAATTATACTATATATGTATAGACTTGAAATACACCTATAAATATATAATACATGTATTTGTAATGTTATAAACCTGTCATCCTCCTCTTACTCTGTATTTTAAATTGAAAAAAACCTAACCAATGCTACCGCAGGAACTAAACCAAGCACCTTCAAAGTAAGTCTCTAAGTCTTGCTTAGGTCTTTTCAATGTTACAACTCTATGCACTTACCCTGGCTTGCACCATGTTGTTTTAGTAACAGCTGTAATTTCTTTTTGTAGATACTTGATCCGACCTGATCCATTGACTTATGTTCCAAATGCTGGACCCAGCCGAAAGGACAGCTTCTGCAATACAGTGGGACAAGACACCAGGGAGGAAACACAACTTTGATATGTAACTCACCACAAAATTCAGAGACAATTTTATACACATGTTGTTTCTGCTAACCATTTTGCAAACTGAGGGGTACATTTTATTCAGATTTTGGAAACAAAATGACAGTGGGTAAGTGACCAAATGCAGAAATGTGGTGCCTAGAAACTCTGATTTCAGGGATTGTCAGGTTTGTGGCCTGTTCAGTATAGTAGTTGAACTTTGTCAGCCTAACTGAACGATGGCACCCGTTGCTATTTAACCCATATGAACAAATGTCAGATTCCACCATGTTTTGCTTAGATGCTCCTAAGCGTATTTATGCAGCTGGCAGCATGTCAGTGACTGAGCTTCTGACCGACATCAGATTATCTGATGCCCACAGAGAGACAATGCCTGATTTGTAGTAGCAAATATATTAATACCTAAAGCTGACAACAAGGCTTTGCGTGTCAAGAATTCAGTCTTTGAAATAATTTTCAATCTCAGCCTCTTGCCCATTTTTATTAGTACAGATTAGTTTCAGTCCCATTTTAGCCTCCAGGGCCTCGGTTTTTGCGTCTTGGGCTTACACAGATCAGGTTGAATGACACAACCTCATCACACCACAGAGGCTGAGACTGAGACATATCAATGAAAGAAAAGCTCAGTTGCAGGAAAGTCCCTCTCATCTCACACAGGCAGCCCCTCTCCACTGGCAAAAAACTGGGAGGTTATTGTGTGAAGCTGCATACAGTGGTAGCTCAGGTGAAACACAACCCTTTGAACCTTGGTGAGCTTTTCTATAGAAGCCTAGTAGATTATAACACAAAAGTGAGAGCATCCCTCTAGGGAATGACTCCTATAAGCCCTTAATATTTTCATGAATATGCCAGAACTACAGTTGTCCAAAGCATCTCATGCCCAGTCATCTAGATTACCCAAAAGTGATACATTTTCACATGAAATTGTGTATCTCATTGAAAATTAAAGAAATTTATAACCCATTGCACAAAATGAATGTAATTCCACAAAGTGTGAAAAAGCATTATAGATCTAAAACCTCTGCTTTGGCATGATGTACACAAGAAAGCATCTGCTTGTGTAAGAAGCACCTACAATTGGTCAATCTTTCTACAGAATTAAGCATGTCTGTCCATGGTCTTCCAAGATCACTGTCACAAATGGGGAAGAACATACGCAAGGTTTTAAACCCCCTTATGTTACAAGTATCTACATAGAAGTAGTACAAGTAATTTTGCAGGTAGTCTAATATGGAGAACTTGATTATTCTCTGAACTCCCTTGATGTCCTACTTGTACAAAAACATCAGTCAAAACTGTTTATATACTCTTCTGTATTAATTGGTAGAAGTACATCCTATTTCTGAAACAGAAAACACAACCAAGTTGCC